>PVIR01001466.1:0-43181 GCA_004026965.1 Petromus typicus | reverse complement strand
AAAAAAAAAAAAGAATGTGAAGAAACAGGACATTGCCAATCAAAGGACCAAAGTAAATGTCACAAAACCAATCCTACAGAAGCACGGGTACATGAATTATCCATTCAAATTATTCAAAATAAACATATAGAGCACAGGATTTAGCTCAGTGGCACCACAGCTGCCTCGCAAGTGCAAGGTATGTAGTTCAATCCCTGGTACCAGAAAAAAAAGCACACAAATATATTCAACAAACTCAAAAAATGATACATGAACAAAATGACAACTTTAACTGAGAAAGAAAATTCTGGACCTGAGTGTAACAACAGCACTGAAAATCACCCTAGAGTAGTTCAATAGTAGACTCTACAAAGCAGAAGACAGCATCCACAACCTCAAAGACAGATTATTTTAAATTATCCAGTGAAACAAAAGAGAAAAATCATGACAAACAGTGAAGAAAAACCTAAGAGACTTCTAGAACATCATCAAATGGATCAACATATACATTATGGGAATTTCAGAAAAACAGAGGGTGAAGTCAGAAAGCTTAAAAAATAATAATCAAAAATTTCCCAAATCTGGAGAATATAGATAACCAGATTCAGGAAGCTCAAAAGATCTCATATACAACAAACCTCCCAAAAATTCCACACCAAAACACATGATTATCAAACTGTTACAAGTCAAGGACCTTGCTGATCTCTAGAATCTGGATGGGGAGAATATTAATAAGAGCATGAGAAAAGTAATATATCATCTACAAGGGAAACTTTGTAAAACTATCAGTGGATTTCTCAACAGTATTGTAACAGTATTGTATTCTAGTTAGGGATTTAGCTCAGTGTTTCTGGCACCTGATTCGTAAGCCCAATGTCCCCAGATCAATCCCCAGGACCAAAAAAAAACACCTGTAATCTTCCAGGGAGAAGTGGGGAGATATTTTTAAAGTACTGAGAGAAAAAAAATCTGTGAACCATGAATATCATATTTGGTAACACACACACAATCATTCAAGCCGGGCATGGTGGCAGAGGCCTGTAATCCCAGGACTCAGGAGACCAAGTCAAGATTGTCAGGAGTTAAAGCTCAGCTGAGGCTACAGAATGAGTTCAGGGCCAGTCTGAGCTACATAGCAAAACCCTATCTCGAAAAACAGTATTTTAAAACACACACACACACACACACACACACACACACACACACAAACGGACTAAACAGCAAAATGAAACCCTTTGAAAATATAAACCTCACTGGTAAAGACAAATATATAGACATATGTAGCACCTGCAAGAGTAACACGTAAAGCACGTTTAATGCTAGTATAGAAGACAAAAGTATCCTTTCAAATGGTACAGAACACACACACAAAAATGTGATTTGTAACATAAATGACATAATATGTGGCAATAAGGGGGGAATATGAAGTTCTTGTATATAATTTAACAGAATGTAAGTTATAGACACAGGATGATTTATGCAAGCTCCAGAGAAACCACAAAGAAAATACCTACAAAATAAAATGAGAAAACAAAGCATGTCAGTAAACAGAAAATTAAGCAGTTACAAAGGAAAACATTCAAGAGAGGAAAGGGGCAAAAGGGCTGGGCGTGGTGGTGCAAACCTATAATCCCAGCCCTTTAGAGACTGAAGCAGGACAGTCATCATAAGTCCAAGGCCAGCCTGGGCTACATGCTGAACTCAAAGGCAGCTTGGATATAGTGAAATTCTACTTTAAAAAAAAAGAGCTACACGACGAAAAACAACTAAACCAACAGTCTTTCCTATCAGTTATTACTGAAACATAAATGGGTGGAACTTCACATTCAAAGATATGGAGTAGCTAAATTAGTTTTCAGAACATAAAATTCAACAACATGCTGTCTACAAGAAACTTACTTTAGATTTAAGGACAAAGACAGGCTGAAAGCAAAAAAAAAAAATGGCCATGCATGTGGTAACCAAAAGAAAGTCCAAGTGGCTACATATACATGAGACTACTCACAAAAGCTGTCACAAAATAGTCAACTTAACAGAAAAGTATGATTATAAATATGCAAACAAAACTACATAACAGGACAACATGGACAAACATGAGGGAAACATGGACAGAACTGAAGAAAAAAAGACAGCAAAACAACACAGGGAATTTCAACAATTCACTTTCTGATGATTTTTTTTTTTCTCTTCTCAGTTTCGTTTATTAATGCTCTAATTTTATTTCCTTTCTTCTGTTAACTTGAGCTTAGTTTGTTTTTCTTCTAAAGTTCCTTGATCCCCTCCCCACTTCTCATATTGGGGATCAAACACAGGGGTGCTCTAGCAATGAAGTACCTCTAACCTATTTGGGACAGGATCTCATTAACTGCCCAGGCTGGCCTAAAATTTGCCATCCTCCTGCCTCAGCTTTCCAAGTACAGCAGGAATACATAGGTGTGTAACACTGTGCCTAGACTCCTTTTGCTTTCATGGGGTTCTTTTTTTCGGAGGGGGGTCATGTTTTGTTTTGTTTTGAGAGTTTTCCAGATTGGGCTGGAATTTGTTCTTGTCATTCTGCTGCCGTGCTGTCCAAGAGCAGTGGTATTACACATGTGCACTATTACCTCCAGCTTTCCTGGCCATTTTCAAATTTAATTTTTAGATAGTCTTGCTAAGTAAATTGCTCAGGCTGGCCTCAAACTTGCAATCCCCCTACTGCAGGGTCTTAAGAAACTGGGATTACAGGTGTGAACTACTGCACCTGGTGTTTCTTAAAGTTTTAAACTGAGGGTTTTTCTTAATGTTTCTTGGGTTTTTGCTTTGCTTGCTTTGCAGAGCTGGAGACAGAACTCTAGCACCTTGCATATGATAAGGAAGAGTTCTACCACTGAGATACTTCTCAGTCCAAGTTCCTTTTTAATGTGTAGCCATCTACAGCTGCACATTGTCCCTTAGTACTACTGCAGCGTAAGCTTTGGTTTGTACTTTCAATTACTCAATGTACTTCTAATTCTCTTGTTACTTCTTCTTTGACTCTTTGATTGTTTGTGTGTCATTTAATTTTCACACAAATGAATTTTCCAATTTTCCTTCTAGTATTGACTGATACTTGGGGTGTGATCCAACATGTGATCTGTCCTAAAAAATTTTATTATTCTAGACAAGAATGTGTATTCTCGGGGCTGGGGATTTAGCTCAGTGGTTCTGGCACCTACCTTGCAAATGCAAGGTCTCAAGTTTAATCCCCGGTAATCACATAGCTCATAGCACAATGACGGGAGTCATGATTCACGCCTATAATCCCAGCACTGGGGAGGCAGAGGCAGGAGGACTGCTGTGAATTTGAGGCAGGGCTACACAGTGAGCTGAGGGCCAGCCTGAACTATAAAAGCACGACCCCGTCTCAAAAAAAATAAAATAATAAAATAAAATCTGCATTTGTTATACAGTTTTATTTTTGTTTTTTTTTTTGAGACAGGGTCTTGCTTTGTAGTTCAGGCTGGCCTTGAGCTCAGCCTCAAACTCACATCACAGCAATCCTCTTGCCTCTGCCTCCCAGTGCCGGGATGACAGGCGTGAGCCACCACACCTGGCATTGTGGTGTGTGGCACTGGTTGCTGCTGGGTGTGAGTCTCCACACCCAGTACTGCATGTGGATACCGGGGGATCGAACCGGGTCCTTGCGCTTGCAAGACAGGCGCCGGAACCACTGAGCTAAATCCCCGGCCCTGTTATACAGTTTTGCTCAATTTGTTTCCTTATTAATCATGTTATATTAGGAATGCTAAATTGAATCTGATAAAGGGTCAATGTCCACAATCTTATATAATGTGCTCCAACAACTTGATAGGAAAAAATACTTGACTAAAAAAAAGGAGCAAAGGACTTAAATAAATACGACGATTAAAAGACCATTACTTTTACAAAAAAAAAAAAAATCCCACAAAATAAGTAGTAGGAAGACTGTGGGAAAACTAGAACTCCTATGCACTGGTGGGAATCTAAAATAATGCATCCATTATAGAAAACACTATGAACGTTACTCCAAAAACTTTAAAAAGAACTAGTATATGTTCTTGTAATCCCATTTCTGGGTGTCTATCTAAAAGAATTAAAATAAGGATCTCAAATACGTATCTCCCCTCCCACATTCACTGCAGCACTATTCACAACAACCAAGATGGCAGAAACATATCACTAGAAGAATGGTTAAAGAAAATGTGTGTTCATATATCTATTAGGAAATGGATTAATATTCAGCCACAAAAAAGGAAATCTTGTCATGTGTTACAACATGGAGGAAGCCTGAAGACAATCTTCAAAGAAAATAAGCCAGGCAAAGAATGAGAAACACTGCAGAATTCTATTTATATAAAATATTACTGTGTAGTCATATAGTAGCAAAAGCAGAATAGTGACTACCAAGGGCTGCCACAAAAGTAAAAAAATTATCATTTAACAGCTATTTAAAAAGACCTAGAGATTTCAGCTACAATGGCTGCTTATAGTTAAGAATATATACTATAAGGCAGATCTCATGCTATGTGCTTTTGGCTGGGGGTACAATTCAGTAGCAGTATATATACTGAGCATGCGTGAGGCCTTGAGTGGAATGCCCAGATGGGGGCATGGTGCCTGTGAAGTGAACACAATGAGGTGTTCTCCCTCCCCTCTCCTCTGCCTCCTTTCCCCCTCAGGGAAATCTCCACCCAGAGCCCTGTACTTTGGGTGTTTAATCTAGCGTCACTAGATCTCGCTTTCTAACTCTCTGTACTTCAGATTTTATCTGCACCCTAACCTGGGTGCCTGGTAGCCATGCCAGATGAAAAACTCAACCCTAAAATCTTGGTCACCTTCCCCTAGAATTGAATGTAATTCAGATTTTATCTAATAGACCACTGTCCAAAAATCCAGCACCAAAAAACAGCTACTATTAATTGTACTAAATCCTGAGCCCAGGGCTGGTGGTATAGCCTAGTGGTAGAACACTTGCCTAGCATGTGTGAGGCCCTGAGTTTGATCTTTAGAATTTAAACAAAAAAACTAAAAAACAAAAATGAACCCAAAGTACACGTCTTTTTAAAAACATCTTTTTAGGGGCCGGGGATTTAGCTCAGTGGTTCCGGCGCCTGTCTCGCAAGCGCAAGGACCAGGTTCGATCCCTGGTAACCACATAACAATACTGGGCGTGGAGACTCACACCCAGCAGCAACCAGTACCACATACCACAGTGCCGGGCATGGTGGCTCACGCCTGTCATCCCAGCACTTGGGAGGCAGAGGCAGGAGGATTGCTGTGATGTGAGTTTGAGGCTGCGCTCAGGGCCAGCCTGAACCACAAAGCGAGACCCTGTCTCAAAAAACCTAAAAAAAAAAAAAATATATATATATATATATATATATATATATGTATGTATACACACACGCGTATATACACGTATATACACATACATATATATATATATATACACACACACACACATACATATATATATCTTTTTAAGGGCTGGGGATTTAGCTCACTGGTTCCAGTGTCTGACTGGCAAGCGCAAGGTCCCGAGTTCGATTGATTCCCAGTAACCACATACCACAATGCCGGGCGTGGAGACTCATGCCCATCAGCAATCAGTACCACACATCACAATGCCAGGCATGGTAACTCATGCCTGTAATCCCAGCAGCTGGGAGTCAGAGACAGGAGGGCTGCTATGAGTTGGAGGCTTGCCTGGGCTACATAGTGAGCTCAGGGCCAGCCTGAACTACAAAAGCAAGACCCTGTCTCAAATATTTATGTATCTTTTTAATAGTCTATGAGATAGAAAGAAAAGCCTACATTAAGAATTTCTGCTACACATAAAAATACTATGGTTGTCTACAGAAGAGGCATTTATGCAATCGTCTGAATCATAAGCTAAATATCTTGTTTTTAATGGAACAATATTTTTTACTTGAAAAAAAAAGACTGAAAATCAAACTATGGTTTTATTCAGACTTAGATCTCTGGCAAGCCATTTTCTCAGAAATGAACACAGTGAGTCTGTCATCGCACGTAAAACAACACAGTATTTGTTGCCAATGACAAGTTTAAGCTTTCAAACAAAAACTAGAATTTTAGAAAACTTGTTAACGCTACTGTGGAACTGACTACCTACTTCCGCATTCATAAAGACTTTCCTGATAAGCTTGAGTGATCATAGTAAAGAATGTATTTTTGATACTATACAAAAAAGTGTAATAAGATTGAAAAGCTGCAAGGGCCGGGGATTTAGCTCAGTGGTTTCAGCGCCTGTCTTGCAAGCGCAAGGACCCGGGTTCGTTCCCCAGTAACCACATACCATACTGGGTGTGGAGACTCACCCCAGCAGCAATCAGAACCACATACCACAGCGCCGGGCGTGGTGGCTCACGCCTGTCATCCCAGCACTCGGGAGGCAGAGGCAGGAGGATTGCTGTGATGTGAGTTGGAGGCTGAGCTCAAGGCCAGCCTGGACCACAAAGCGAGACCCTGTCTCAAAAAAAAAAAAAAAAAATTAAAAGCTGCATAACTCACTGAACAAAAATTCTCCATCTGACCAACACATGACATTGCGAAATAATGCACAGATAAAAGATATTCTAAGAGAAACAAATAGATCTTAATTTAATAAAGCACAAAGTTTACTGATGTGGTTTCAAATTTCACATTAAAACAAACTATCAAGAAGGGTCTGTGATGTAGCTCAGTGGCACTGCACTGGCCTGGCAAGCACAAGGACCTGAATTCAATCTCAGAGGAAAAAAATGAAAAAACAAATTGCCACTGCGGAGCTGGGCTCTGATGGTACGCACCTGTAATCCCAGCTACTCAGGAGGCTGAGGCAGGAAGATCACAAATTCAAGGCCAGTCTGGGCAACTTAGTGAGAAGCTGTTTCAAAAAAATGTTTTAAAAAGAGATGTAAATATAGCTCAGGGCTCCTTTGAACAAATCAATCGCCATGACTGGGAAGAAGAAAGGGAAGGTGGAGAGGGAGGGAAAGAAAAAAAACCAAACTGCCACAGAGGGTGGGGGACTATGAGTCACTTGCATCCAGGAGTTTTAGACCAGTCTGGACAACACACTGACAACTTTTCCGGGAGGCTGAAGAAACAAACTGCCACTTGACAGGAGAACATGACATCAAAGAATATATGCAGTCACTCAAAAAGGCTAACAAAATTCTCTTCCTCTTGCCAACTACAGTGGTACCTCAGTTCGTAAACTTCATTCTACGATAAAAGATGGCCATGTTTGTACTTGTGTGGGAAAACTGGCCATGGTTATGTTTGCCACCCAATACAAAGTTTGTAAACAAAGACAAAATTTTGCCAAACACTTCTGTTTATGAACCAAATTATTTGCAAAGAAAAGCATACATGCACCAAGGTATCACCACAGTTACCTGTGTGAGACTAAATTTTCTTCAACCTCAACATACTGCAACCCCCTACCTCACACCACAAAAAAATCACTACCAGGTAGAAAGACTCACAACTGAAAAAGTAATTAAGTTTCCAGAATATTACAGAAAGATAGCTTCATTAAAATTGGGGTTCAAAAAAAATAAAATAAACTAAACTTGGGATTCAAGAAAGACCACAAAAAGGCATTAATCATAAAACACATTATGGATAAATCTGACTCTACTAAAATGAATATTTCCTGTTCATCCAAAGTCACCATTATGAGAGTTTTGCAAGCTAAAGAATAAGAAAAAATAATTGCAACATATACAGTGTATATGGTTTACCTACAAAGGGCTCAAGTAGATTATACAAGGAACTCCTACAAATAAAAGGAAAAAAATGACAACAACTCAACAGAATTATAGGTAAGCAATATAGAAAGGCCCTTCAGACAAAGAAAACAGAACTCTAAATGACCAATTTTAGCTGATCCCAGTCCTGAGTCCTTGGTCTCACTACAGGTGCCAACCCACCCAGCCCAGGCAGCTTTCTTCGCTGCTTGTCTCAGGTCCCTCCTGTCCCAGATGCCACCTGTGAGGAGCCAGCCCACTCCTCTGGGCTTTTTCCACCCAAGCACCACTGGTGGGAGATCAAGACCTGGTAGTCTGTTCTCCCTAACCCAGGTGAAGCACACAGGTAGACGGAGTCAGTTTAACATGCGGGCAATGAGGGGGCTCTTGCCTCTAGTAAGCAGAAGAGCCCTCTTCCCTACTGTCTTGATTCATCTTACCTTTATTCATCCAAATACAGGTACCAGCAATCAAAGTAACACAAGATTCACCTGCTTTCCAACGTCCATTAATACATGCTCAGGTAAACAACTTCATCTCAGCTGTCTTAACTTTCCCCTAGAACCTGCAATATGCCATTACCCTGAGTGCAGCCTTTCTCCTTTGTGATCATTAAGGCAGCCAATTAGGCCTCAGCTCTCTGGTCTCCCACAACCAATAACATACAAAATGATGCTTAATGGAAATATAAGCCATAACAAAATACAATCACATACATATCATATTAACAAAAATTTTAAAGTTTGATACTACCAAATCTTAACGAACATGTGAAAGAAAATCAGCTCCCACACTCTGCTGGTAGAGTGCATAAAGAAATAGTTTGGAGGCCGGGGATTTAGCTCAGTGGTTCCGGCGCCTGTCTTCCAAGCGCAAGGACCCAGGTTCGATCCCCGATTAACCACATACCCTACTGGGCGTGGAGACTCACCCCAGCAGCAACCAGTACCACACACCACAGTGCCGGGCGTGGTGGCTCACGCCTGTCATCCCAGCACTCGGGAGGCAGAGGCAGGAGGATTGCTGTGATGGGAGTTGGAAGCTGAGCTCAGGGCCAGCCTGAACCACAAAGCGAGACCCTGTCTCCAAAAAAAAAAAAAAGAAAGAAAGAAAAAGAAATCATTTGGCAGTAATAGAGCTGAAGTTAAAAAGTGTAATCTATAACCCAGCAAACCTACACCTGAGTGTATACTCTAAAATATAAAGAAAGCTTCTTTGGCACTGTTAACAGATGAAAAATACTTTTTAAACACTCATCGACAGCATAAGAAATAAAATGTATAGTTTTATAATGGAATATCACACACGCAAGTAGAAAACAAATGAACTACAACACAGATGGACCCTAATTGCTGATCAAAAGCAACCAGACACAATAGAATACATGTCATTATGTGCACCCATGTTTATAGCAGCCCAATTCGTGATTGCTACATCTTGGAAACAACCCAAATGTCCATCCACTGGAGACTGGATAAAAAAGCTGTGGTTCTTCTACAGAATGGAGTATTACTCTGCCATAAAAAATGGTAAGTTTGAATCATTTCTACTTAAATGGACATACCTTGAGGATATCCTCATAAGTGAAATAAATAGGGCACAGATAGGTACATATCGCATCTTTTCTCTGGTATGAGAAAATGAAGATGTAAATGAGTCTTAGAATTGTATGTTATATATTGTGAAATAGAAAATGCTCAATGTAAAATAGGAAGAAGGGGTAAAATGTTGAGTGTAACAAAAAAGTAAGGAAACAAATTTTATGTATATGGGGGGGTGGTAGGATGGGTAGGGCTAGGGGAAAAAATGAGAATTAAGATGTGGCTTATACTGGTACAAATCCCCATTATGGAGTATAATCATGATGTGTATATTTAATGTACCAATAAAGATAAAAAAAATACATGTCATTTGTATTAAGCTCAAAAACAAAGTTAGTAAAACTGTAAAGAGATGTAAGGAAGAAAAACTTAAGTGTCAAGTTAATGGTTACCTCAGAGGAGGTGAGAGGGCTCTGATCAAGAAAGAAAGTAATGTCATTGATCTTAATGTTGTGTGTGTGTATATACAGAAATACTTTAAGCTCTACATTTAAGATTTATGCTTTTTAATTTCATGATTTAGAAAATACTTACAAGTTGCACAAGACTGTTTTTAATAAACAAAACCAATGAATGCATACATAAGTTTCTTACTCTTGTATCTAGCTATCCTATTTCTAGTACATGAAACAATTTTAAGACTTAATCTCCTTATAAATCACATCTAAGGTCAAATATGATGCCACATTGCCATCATCCACAGAAAGATTATTTATTTTGCAGATTACCCAAACCCTTGCAGTTCACTTCTGTCATCTGATCATGTTAATAATACTTCATCATCAGAATGAGCAGGATAAGGATGTTAGTCAATAGGATAAATTTTTCTCTGTAATTAGTCCCTTGGAAGTCTTACAAAATTATTTTCAAAACCAAAAAATAAAGAGGCCACTGGGGGCTGGGCATGTGTGTAACCTCAACACTTGAGAGGCTGAGGCAGAAAGATCACCTTGAGTTCAAAGCCAGTTTAAGGCTACATAATGAGTTTGGGGACAGTCTGAGCTATGAAGCAAGATCTTGCCTCAACAAACAAAAAAGGCCACTGGGAAACAATTTTTAATCTTCACACACCTGAAAAGCTTAAAGTTTTTAACCACCTCCCAAATGAAAAAAAAAAAAAAACTAATAAAAAGGATTTTGAATGTTCTAACCACAAAATGATAAAAGTCTGAGATAGTAAATATGCCAATTACTCTGATCTGATCGGCACACACTGTGTATACATTATACATCTGATCATTACACACTGTACTTTTAAAAATTGTTAAATAAAAATTATTAAAAAACAATTTTTCAGCGAGCACATTATAAGCAGCAAAATTACTTCTAAGTTTGATCCCAAGCATTTTCAACCACTTTCATAGGGAAAGCCTCTCAAAGGGTTAAAAATACTAGGTAGCCTCCTAATTTCATAAAATGTTAAACCTACCACAAGCTTATCTAGAATATAAAACAAAAATCTTCCCTCTAGCAGGCAACAGAAATAACATTTCCTTCAAACTATTATTAGAGATGGTAACCAAAAAAAAAAAAAAAGGCTATTTAGCTCTTTTATTGAAAGTACACATAAGGAGTATCAAAAGTGCTTCACTATTAAGTATTTGAAACAATTCTGCCCCACTCCCATGGTCCCTATAGGTTCAATTCCTTTTAAAATAACCAGCAGAAACTGTCATGTCTTTGGGAGAACATTAACTGAATCAAGTACAGTATCTCTACAGTATCTTCCCTTTGTGCTCCAGCTACTAAAATGAAAGGTCAAATATTCCTTCTTACAGAAAGTTTAACTTTTTAAAAAATTTCTTTTCATGGTAAATCCATCTGCTTCCTCACATGTTCAATAGCTTCATGTTCTACTTATTTTAACAATAAATACACATCTTGTTCAATTAAGTTGGGACAAGGCTGCTTAGCGTTCCAAACTCCTACCTAACATTACAGTCCCTATTACATAAATTTAAATTCAATTATGATTCTACAGTCAGCTGGACACAAACATTCTTTAAGATGTAGATATTTTCTTCATGAGCTATTAGTATCTCAAAGTTTTGTTCAAATTATGTATAGAATCATTAAGATTAGTACATTCAGGCAATTCACTTCTTTTACAAATACTCGTATTTCACCACTCTAAAAGATGTATTCCTTAGATATTGGAGGAAAGTAAAAAGAATTTCCCCGCATAAGTCACATAAATTTATCTGTTTTCTTCTCCATAAGCAATCCACTAAGCAGTTAAGTATCTTTAAAGAAATAATTGTTTTGGGCTGAGGATTCAGCTCAAGTGGAAGGAAGCACAAGGGCCCAAGTTTGATCCCTGCCACTGCAAAAAAAAACCCACAAAAAACTGTTTTAGAATGTTGCATTTGTTTTACACCTACCAGTAAGCCAACCTAAATTACTAAGGTGGGGTGCAAACAAAACAATCTCCAACAGTTGCCCAGTTTAATGTCTTTAAAAAATAGCAAAATTTCTTGTACTGGTTCAAATTCTAATTATTATTCTAGTCTCTTAATAACATCCAAAGGCTGGTTATGGTACCTGTTATCCCAACACTCAGAAGACTGAGGCAGAAGGATCTCCATGAGTCTGAAGACAGCCTGAAATAAACAGGAGGACCCTGTCTCAAAAACAATACCAACATGGCCAGGGACTTAGCTCAGTGTTTCCAGCATATGCCTTGTAAGCGCAAGGTCAAGAGTTTCAATCCCAGGTAACCACATACCACAACGCCAGGCTTGATGACTTGCGCCCATCAGCAATCAGTACCACACACCACAATGCCGGGCGTGGTATATCACGTCTATAATCCCAGCACTCAGGAAGCAGAAGCAGGAGGGACTGCTGTGAACTGGAGGTTTGCCTGGGCTACATAGTGAGCTCCAGGCTACCCTAAACTACAAAGTGAGACCCTATCTCAAAAAAAAAAAAACAAAACCCAACAACAAATTTTTGGGTTTAACACTACCCGAGTCCTAAAACTGACTTGAGCTACTATAAATAAGCTATGTTGGATCCTTGAGAATAAGGAATTTACTTTCTGTCAAAGATCTGTGAAAAACAATATGCTTTACATTTTCCAAGTACTTGAGAATTAACATGGATATTTAGCTTTCCACCTTAATTGCTTCTCTATTCTCCAATAAAAAGAAACAAAACACAAGCCTAAATTACTTGATTATGCTTATATTCACCTGGCTTCACCTATAAGCAACTGATGTTCATTTTTGCCTCACTTAATTCTTAAATCAAGAAAACAAAAGATTATATATGTTAACCAAAGCACTACCTCAATTATCAGTGTTAAAACAAAGGCATAAACCACAGAAATGAGTATTAAGACAAAATGATTTTGTCTTGTAGAAACATGCATGTATGAAGAAACAGGAAATGTTTTAATGCAAATTAACAGAAGCTCCCATATTTACAGTAGGTAAAAGTACAAGTATATGAATAGCACTTACTCTGCCTTAACATTTAAGCATTATGAAAAATTTTTTTTAAAAAATAAAGCACAAAATATAATTATAAAGGGATTTAGTTTAGTGGTTCCAGCACCTGCCTTGCCAGTGCAAGGTCCCAGGTTTGATGCCCGGTAACCACATACAACAATATCGTGTGGAGACTCACACCCATCAGCAAAAAAATCAGCACCAAATACCACACACATAGCCGGGTGAGGTGGCTCACGCCCGTAATCCCACCACTGGGGAGGCAGAGGCAGGAGATTTGCTGAATTTGAGGCTGAGTTCAGGACCAGCCAAAGCAAGACTCTGTATCTATATAAATAAATAAATAAAGCCAAGCAAGCACTAGTTAGGATAACTTTCAGCTGAACTTAGAGCAACTTTGGGGGGAAAAATTCAACCACCAAGACCAAAATTTCTTGGAATGACTATATCTATCCCTCCTCTTACTTCTTACCAAGAAATTCTGATCACACATTTATTAAAGACCAAAATGTACTAAAATAAGTTCTGGAATGTCTAAGATTATTTAGTAGCAGAAGAAGAAAATGAATGGCATCCAAAAACATTTGGTAATCAAGTTCTAAAACATTTTATTAGCTACCAATAATCAATAAGACAAGATCCAACAAAAGTTCTTATTTGGATTGGTAAAATTTTTAAAGAAGAAAAAATTCAAAAAAAAGATACAAAGAAAAAAATAATGATGTTTAAAAATAAAAAAGAAAAGGGCCAAGACTATCTGGTAAGAGCTGCTTTTCATGGGGCACCATTAAGAATTTGTCTTCTTGGGCCGGGGATTTAGTTTAGTGGTTCCAGCACCTGCCTTGCCAGTAACCACATACAACAAATGCTGGGCGTGGTGACTCATATCTGTGGTCCCAGCACTTGGGAGGCAGAGGCTGGAGGATTGCTGAGTTCAGGATCAGCCTGAACTGCAAAAAGTGAAACCTTGTCTCAAAAAAAAAAAAAATTTGTCTTCTCTAAAAGTCATAAAATTTTCCATGCATCTTACGTTGCTTTTAAAATGATGACACTGAAGATGACCACCACTCCCAGACTCATGCTTGGGTAAGAAGTGACAAACGATGCTGTGTGTGGTGGCTCACACCTGTAATCTGAGCACTTGGGAGGCAGAAGCAGGAAGATTGCTGTGAATTCAAGGCTGAGCTCAGGGCTGGCCTCAACTACAAAAGTGACACTGTCTCAAAAAAAAAAAATGACACCTACCTACGCAAATACACTTGTAATCTTATTGATTGACTACAGGCTGAACCCACCTTGAAACTGCCTCACCTCGTGTCTTTGTCCCATAAAACACCTTTGAGAAGCAGGGTGAAAAGGTAAACCATTTTCCAGTCCACCCTCTGTCTAGGCAGAAACCATCTTTCAATAAGTCCATCCTATTCTTAAAAAAATAAAAAATAAAAAGAAGTGACAGACAAGAAATGAACCCACAAGCTCAGAAAATATATCTTACGTTTCTTACCTTTTTTTTTTTTTTTTTTGGTACCAGGGATGGAACTCATGACCTTGCACTTGCAAGGCAGGCACCAGAACCACTGAGCTAAATCCTCGGCCCAATCACCTTTTTTTTCCCCTGAGTACCTAGGATCGAACTCAAGACCTTGAGGTTGCCAGGCAGGCTTGATTGCAGGCTGCGGTGCCAACTGGGGTACATCCCCAGCCCTTCTGTTTCTTTTTAGAAGATAAGTTTCTGTCATTAAACTTAGCTGCTAATTTCTCTTGATAAAGGAAAAATCTATCGTAAGATACAATTTTAAACTCAAGTAATATTCCAAAAACCAAATCTCCAAATGGATTCACTAATCATTTGGTGTCACTCTAACTTTGTTTTTAATTATTATTACTTTTTTTTGTATTTCAGACCTAGTTACAGACATAGCAAATGATACTTTGTAATGTATTAATAAAACCATTTGTTCTGTCCAACAAAATGAAAATGTTAACATTTATCTTTAACAGAGTACAAAACCTCCCAAGTTAGGCTACATACAAAAAGTTTTCATAGAAGGAAAAGAGGTGAAATCAATAAAATAAGTTTGGTGATGTGTTTGACTTTAAAATATCATATTCTGTCATATAATTTTAAATTCTCTTTATATAACAAAATATAATTATAAAGCTGACTATATTAATTTGGATGAATTCAAACACATTCCATAAGCCATACAATAACTACATACATCTATATGCCCTAAGAGTCTTTAAGCAGCTCTTCCAACACAAGAACTAAAACAAGCAGCACAAAACACGCAAATATCCATAAAGTATACTATTTTAACCAGGTATTTGACCATCTTCATCACTTAAGTTTTTCTCCAACCACTCAGCTGCCAGTCAAAAGCCAAGCAGAATTTAATCTACTAGCCTGAGAACCTATCACTCTAAGGTAGAAGCAATAATAGTAAACAACTGTCAAGAACACAAGCTTAGACTGAGAATGTAACTCATCAGTACAGCACTTGCCCAGTACCTCCAAAAAAATGCAGCTGGAAGGAGGAAGCTGAGCAACCTACCAAAATGACAGCTGACTTTAAAAGTAAACAAAATAACAATCAACTGGTTTATCAGTTTGGGGGAGTTTACCCTAAGGTAAAGATAATCATCTTCATTGGTTTCCTTCCCATGCAGCCTTTTTACACAGGAGAGACCTTGACAGGTACTTATTAAGCTGCACGTCCAAGGATTTGAAAAATGTGCCCAACAGTTAAAAATGAATGTATCAAAGCTGTTGGTAATAAACCAATAATCAATTACAAGCATATGTTGGAGGGAGGTAAGATATTGAAGCAAGAGAGACAGCTTCTATTCTTCAAGCACTTTTCAATTCATTAGCGTATGAGAGTAAATACACATGAAAGAGTCAGCAAACAATTAACTGCCAACCTGAGTAGATCAGACTTTAAGTGCAAGAGCTGTCCTGAGAAGTTTAAATATTCTAAAGGCTGTAATAATATTACTTTTAATAGCTATCACTTGAGCACTTACCATAAGCCAAGTGCTTTACAGGCATTAGTCTTCACAACAATCCTTTGAGTACTTATTATTTCCAATTTACTCAAGGGGAAAACAAAGTGGTTAAAGAACTTACCCAAGGTCACTCAGCTAGTTAAGTGGCTAAGACAGCCGCTTGTTCACGCGATGCAATTCTAGAACTCACACTAAGTTTCATGAAACTGTGCGGTGGCGGGAGGGGGAAGAGGGGCAACAGTACAAGAAAAAGATCAGGCAACGGGTTCCGGGCATTTTCTTTCAAATAACAGAGTAAAAAAGATATTATAGTACCTTTCGCTCTAGCAACAGAAAATTTGCTTAATGAAATGGTGAAAAGGGAAGAGAGGACTAAAATGACTCTTAACAGTTAATCTCAAACAGGATTCAGCGTTAGCTACTAAAGTATTCAGAGACGGAAATTACCACCAAATTTTTTTTAAATCAGTGGCTTGTTGCCTAAGCTATTTTTCTTTTTTTTTTTTTTTTTTCGGAAAGGAGGAAAGGAGCGCCGAAATTCGAGGGGAGGAAACCACGGCTATGGTAAATTGCTGTTCCGTATTACATGGGGACTGAGAGGGAGGAGTAAATTTTATGACTAATGGAAACGTGTTCCCCTAGGTTCTCAAGAAGCTTGGAGAGTTGCCAAACTAGTTATAGTCCCAGGACAAAATGGGGCTCAGGAAACATTTAGTGACGAAAGTTAACGCTCCCGAAATAGCTCTAAGGTGAAAAGACAAGCAAAAACAAACAAACAAACAAATTGTCGGTAGGTATTCAGGGAAAGCGGCGATTCCTGCCGCGCTTCCCCACGGCCCGCGGCGCTACGCAAGGCCGGACAGTGCAAGACGCGGTCCCCGGCAGGGCGAGAGCGGAGAAGCCGGGGTCTCCGCGGAGCCCCGGGCTTCCCGGAGGCGCGCAGAGAGGAAGGAAGGGAAAGAGTCTGCGACCGTGTGCCGTCCTCGGACTCGGGGCAAAGGAGGTGCCAGGCTCCGAACTGCGGAGTCGAGCGGTGCAGGGTGGACAAATAGGACAGAAGCGATGGAAAGTCTGAATCCGGCGCAGACCCATAAAGAGAAAGGAGCCAACTGAGCGCAAGCAAAAGGGGACAAAAAGACACCGAGCAGGAGCGCGGAGACCCTCGGGGGCTAAACGGGAATAAGAGGCTAAACGAAACTGGGCTACAGCAAGCAACCAGGATTTCAAGGAGGGGAGACTAGGAAAGGCGGCCGACCCAGTTACCAGGACCGATCTTGCCAGAGTTCGAAACTCGCAGACAACCATCCACGCCCGCCGCCCGGGTGGGGGAGGGGGCATCTTCCCCCCCGCCGCCCGCCACATCTACAAGTGCTGCCTCTTCCTTAGCCCGACCAGGCCGAGCGCCTGTCCTTGGCCCGAACACTCACAATTCGCCTCTACCGGATTTCTCCCAGTTCTTTATCCACTCTGCGGGAACCACCACAGTTGCGGCCGCCATCTTCCTCTCACTAGTAACAGAGACCCGGATGTGTAGCACGCGAGCAAGGGGTCAAAGGGGAGCACCGCCCACAGGGGAATGCCGGGAGCTGAGAGTTCGGTTTTTGATTTCCCGCCCCACGTTCTTCCCCAGCCTGCTGAAGCGCAACGCCGGGCTGAGACCTGTGAGCCCCTCGCAAAGTGACTCCGCGCTGGCAGCACCCTCCACAGTCCCCGCCCTCACTTCCCTTTAAAACAGGGAAAATGCCATCCCCAGGCCAAATCGTAGCTTTTATCTTCCCCAGATCCGTAACTCAAACCCGTATTTTTCAAGCGTCTAGTACATGCCACACACTTAAGACAAAGAAACAACATGCCAGGATTCTACTTACCCTCAACAGGCTCACAGTTTGAGCCATTTATTATGTGACAAGCAAGAAGCTAACAAAGGAATACTGTTTAGCCCACGGAAACAGAATCCATAAATTCAAATATGTTATGTATCACCAAAGTACAGAATGGAAATATAAGTAGAAACAAATATTTACATTATAAAAGATACTTATAATAAAGGCCAAAGTGAAAACGTTACAATTCGAAAGTATGGCAGACATCATCCGATGTGATGAAAATAAATTTGCCCAGGTTTGAAACAATAGTTCAACAGGACAAAAAATAAATGCCCGCAGAATTACAGCAAATTATCATGTGACTCTAGATGAGGTGGTAGAAAAACTACTGGTCAGTTTTCTATTAGTATTAATCATGCCAAAAAAGAAAAAATATATATAAATAAAAATCATGCCTAAAATTTACATAACCTGAATTTAATCATAAAGGTGGATTAAACAAACTCATTTTGAGACACAGTCTACAAAATTATTGGCTTAAAACAACACCTTGTCTCAAAATAAAAATAAAAATGGCTGGAAGATGTAGCTCAGTTGGAAGGCCCTGGCGTAAATCCCCACAGCCTCTTCAAAAAACAAAAATTACATTACTGGCTGGTACGCGACCTGGTAGCACAAACAGCTCACGCCAGCATTCACAGAGGCAGCGGCAGGATGATCGCAAGTTTGAGCCCAGCCTGCACAATTTCGGCAATGGGTTCAATCCTCAGTACAAAAACAAAACTGTCATGGGCTGGGGAGTTAGCTCAGTGGTTCCAGCACCTGTCTTGGAAGCGCAAGGACCCAGGTTCGATCCCGGGTAACCACATACCATACTGGGCGTGGAGACTCACACCCAGCAGCAGCCAGTACCACATACCACAGTGCCGGGCGTGGTGGCTCACGCCTGTCATCCCAGCACTCGGGAGGCAGAGGCAGGAGGATTGCTGTGATGTGAGTTGGAGGCTGAGCTCAGGGCCAGCCTGAACCACAAAAGCAACACCCTGTACAGTGAACAGGGGCTGGAGTTAGCTCAGTGGTTCCTGGGCCTGCCTTGTAAGCACAAGGTCCCTAGTTTGATCGCTGGTAACCACATACAGCAATACTGCGCGTGGTAACTCATGCCCACCCGCAATCAGTACCACATACCATAGTGCTGGGCATGGTGACTCACCCACGTAATCCCAGCACTCAGGAGGCTGAGGCAGGAGGTTTGCTGTGAGTTGGAGGCTGGCCTGAACTACATAGTGAGCTCAGGGCCAGCCTGAACTACAAAGGGAGAGCCTGTCTCTAAATAAATAAATAAATAAATAAATAAATAAAAATACAGTAAATACTACTGCCAAGTGCCATCCAACAAAAAGGTAGGTTCATAAAACATTATGGTGTCTCTTCTGGTATCTATCACTGTACAACTTCTGGCTCTTCCCCAAAGTCAAAATGATCATGGAAGGGAAATGTTTTAAATGGATTTGTGACATCACAGCAGCCATAACAACACAGAAGTCTTCCAGAACTGCTTCAGAAAGTGGCAAAATGATGGAATAATTGTGTTCAAAGTTAAGGGGTGTAATTTGAGAAGAATTAATGGAAATATGTCTTTTAGTGTAATAATTTTTTTGTTTTTATTTTTGATTTGAGACAGGCCCTCACTATGTAGTTAAGATTGGTCTCAAACTCATTATATAGCTCAACTGGACTTGAACTTATAGTGATCCTCCTGCCTCAGCCTCCCAGTACTGGAATTAGAGGCATGTGCACCAGTCCAGCTTGTAATTTTTTTTAAACACACACCATAATTTTCAGTCACGTTTTATATCCTACTTCATTATGCTGACTACTTCAAACTGAGCACACTTGGAGAACCACAAATACAGGAAGGGGCTTTCTCTGAGCCTATCTGCCTGAAGATAGACCTTCCCCCCAAGAAGCTCAGTTGATATAAATCCCTGGAGGGGATTATCAACTAGGGAAGCTCAAACTCATAATAGGAGAGAAGACTGGTGGTCAATACCACTGTAAAACAAACTGAGTCACAGTGTCTCACCTATTACTGTGAGGGCCCACTAAAAAATTATTCCCTAAGTTTTCTGCATTCTTTCTCCCCTTCAAGAGGGAATATAAGCTGGTAGATGTCACTAGATTTGGGGTATTCAGTTTTCTTTCATGAGATACCCCATGCACATAATAAAGTTGTATACTTTCTCTCCAGTAATTGGTCTATTGTCCCTTTATTTCACAGAGTCCATGATCAAACACTACTCAGAGGGTAGGAGAAAAGTTTTCCCTTTCATTCAGAATGAAGACTAGACAGTGATTCTCTGTTTTCTTTGTACTGCTTTTCAAAATACGAAGCTATTAAAATTTTTTTATTTATTTATTTAAATTCTTTTCAGGTACTAGGGATCAAACCTGGGACCTTACACTTGCCAAGCAGGCAGGCATAGCACCAATGAGCTACATACATCCCGGGCCCCCAAAGGTTTTTTTATTGCTGTTTGTTTGTTCTTAAATACATATTTGGAAGAAAGTTTATAAAATACATAATTAAAAATGGGGCGGGGGGAGATTTAGCTCAGTGGTTCAGGCACCCGCCTTGCAAGTGCAAGGTCCTGGGTTCAATCTCAGTAACCACATACAACAATGCCAGGCATGGTGACTCATGCCCACCAACAACCAGTACCACATACCACAGTGCCAGGCGTGGTGGCTCACGCCTGTCATCCCAGCACTCGGGAAGCAGAGGCAGGAGGATTGCTATGATGTGAGTTGGAGGCTGAGCTCAGGGCCAGCCTGAACCACGAAGTGAGACCCTGTCTCAAAAAAAAAAAGTCCATTATATATTTATATATATTTTTATATATATTTATATATATATATATACATACAAATACATATCGAGAGAGAGACAGAGAGAGAGAGAGGCATAGTATTGTGATTCATGTATCATCACCCTCAACAGAAAATCCGAAACAGTATAGCTGTGAGGCAAGAAGCCTTGGGCTATTACTTCCCCATATTTCACTATACACTTTACGGCAGGCATTCCCAACCTTGGATTCTACATTTTGTGTGTGTACTGAATGTGGGAGCGGGAGCTCTACATTGTAGGATCCTCACCAACATCCTAGCCTTAACCCACTAGATACCAGCTACAAAACACCACCCTCCCCCTACCACATACACACACTAATGTTACAACCAGCAGTGTCTCCAGACATCGCTAAGTATCTCCTGAAGGATGAAACTATCCTGTGTTGACATCCACTGAGCTACTACGTCCTTCTGTGTGTGGCTTGCCCGCCACGCATCACAGTGATGTCCCCTTCCAGACACTGACTGCTAATTGGCTTTTTGCTCTATAAGACTGCAAAACTATCATATATTTTACATCTTTGTTATTAGCCTTTCTTTTAATTTTTTTTCTTTTGTAAACTTTCTTCCTCAAGAAAAAGCTGTTTCCCACCCTATATCAGAGTAGAGTTAGGGCTTCCGTTTAGAACCACGATCCTAGAACGGAAGCAGAATGGGAAGAGAAGGGGGCAGAGAGGCTGACAAGGACCTCTCTGAGGCAAATCTAGTAAGGTCTCACATGTACAGTTTCTAACTGAAGCATTAACACAGTACCTGTCTGGTGAGCATTAGCAACGCCCAGATTATAAAGATCATCATTGTCTTCCCTCAGCTTTTCTTTGTTGTGGACCCTTCCATTTCACATTCTTCTCTCTCCCACTGCAAAGCAGATCAGTCAGGCTCCAGAGCCCACCTTCTTGATTCTACCACTGAGCTATATTCCCCCCTCACTGCTGGGATTTGAACTTAGATTTCACTACTTAGCTACATGGGCTGGGCAAGTTAATTAACTGCCCCAAGCTTCTATTTCTTTCTCTATTAACTAAGATTACTAGTATCTGTTGGGATTGGAGGGACTCAAACGACTCACCTTCCTCCCTTTTCCAAATTCTAGCTTTTTTAATAAAGATGAAATGGCTAGGAGAATGCTACTAAATCTGCAAGTAATTCAGTCTCTTAAAACTAAAATTCATGGGAGGCAAAAGCAAAAGGATCACTGAGGCCAACCTGGGCTACCTAGTCAGTTCAGGTCAGCCTGAACTACACAGTGAGATTGTCTCACAACAAACAGGGGGGGCGGGGGACATGACTCAAGTGGTACCATACCTACCTTGGAAGCACAAGGGATCCCCATTACCACAAACTAACCAACCAACTCCAGCCAGCCATGGTAGTATAATTCCAGCGCCTGGGAGGCTGAAGTAGAAAAATTACCACCAGTTTGAGCCCAGCCTTGGCTACATAGTGAGTTCAAGGCCAGCCTGAATATAGAGATAAAGTCTGTAGGCACGAAAAGGGGGAATTTGGATAAACAGCTAACCAGTCCTCACCACCTACAAATAAAAGCTGACAGCTTGTGATCACATTTCTTCTCTACACTGTGCCCTACAAAGCTTACTTCACAGAAGAGCGTGGTCGCACTTCCTCTATACATTATACCCTGCACAGCTTACTTTGCACAAGTTAAAGAAAAATAAACAAGACCTTACCCCCAATGTGGAAAGTCCACAGAGACCCTTCCCCATCCTCCCAACAAGGAACCAATCCATCAATCATACAGGGGCGCCCTGAGCCTAGAGACAAGATAGGTCCTTGCAGGGTCTGGCTTTGTAGTTCAGGCTGGCCCTGAGCTCAGCCTCCAACTCACATCACAGCAATCCTCCTGCCTCTGCCTCCCGAGTGCTGGGATTACAGGTGTGAGTCACCAGGCCCCAACTGTGTGGTATGTGGTACTGGTTGCTGTTGGGTCTGAGTCTCCACGCCCAGTATTGTATGTGGTTAACCTGGATCGAACCGGGCCCTTGCGCTTGCAAGACAGGCGCTGGAACCACTGAGCTAACTCCCTGGCCCCACCTCCAAAATTATTAACTTATTACACAGACTATGCATCAAAATAAACAAGCAAACAAAAAGCAAAATAAAAACAGTTGCAAACTCCCTATGGTGTTATCATTGTGTATATCTAAAGTGTACCAATAAATATTTTGCACCCAAAGGGGAAAAAAAAAACCTAAGCTCCAGAAATAAGGACCTGTTCAGCAACATACAGCACAGGACCAAGGCAGGGCATCTACTGTCTTCCCAAGAGGAAGTAGCTAAAAGCTGAACTGCAAAAACACAGTTTCTTCTTCCAAATGGACCCACTGAGTAAGTCACACCTCCCAAAGAAGAAAGTTAGAGAAGTTAAGGAGACAGAGAACAAAAGAAATTTTCTTCTATTGAATAGAACCTCTCTTCACCCCTCTCCCCAAAAAGCATGCATAAAAGGCCTGGGGAAACATATTCTCTCATAGATATGCTAGATTTATAGGGCTATTACGAGGATAACATGAGAAATTATGTGATAATGTATACCTAGAAATCTCCAATGTGCATGTCAAAGTTTTTAATCAAGATTAGCTATTACGATTATTATTTATGTGGGCCCTGATCACAGTACTATCTAGCAGGACACCAAGCAGCGGTGTAATCAAGTATGGGCTTCGTTTGCATGCTGCACAGAGTGTCAGTGTAGGTCCAGGGATTACTGTGCCAGTGCTGGTAGGAAAGGTGTCTCACTGCTCCCTGAGGGCACGCATATGTCCTACCACAGGTCAGGTTCCCTAAACACAGAGCCCAAGACGAGTATCTGAGCACCAGTGGTTTATTGAGGAAGTGTTCCCAGCAGAAACAACTAAGGGAGTAAGGGAATTGGACCGTGGAGGGAATGAGAACGAGCAAGGTGGCAAAATGAAGTACTCAACACCAGCTGAGCCCTTCATGAGATCCAGACCTACGGTGCACTGAATTTGGCCCGGAGGACGTGAGGGAGCTGGGCATCTGTGCCCCCACATCAAGTCGTAGGTGGCTACAGCCACCCTGGGAGAAACAAAGCCCGGGACTGCTAGCTCTCCACACATTTACAGCAGAGGTGGCACGAGCAGCTCAGGAGCAATCTGCTGAAGAAGTCTGGCAGTGCCGGTTTTTTAAAAGTATCCACACAAAGGCTGGGGGTGTAGCTCAGTGGTAAAGCACATACCTGGCCTACATGAAGCTGCTACAACCACCACACAAAAAAAGAAATACACAACCTAGAATATAGGCATACAGAACTGGCACCAGAGTCCAAGGATCTGGACCTAGCCCTGTGCACAGACAAGGGTTATCTTCCAGTGGGCTCTGTGTCCATGTGCAGCTGTCCTCTGATCTGGTTAGGACTTGTCCGTTGGTATGCTGAGCATGGCTATAAGCTGTGTACTGTGTGGGACATTCTCCTGGAATGGTGAATACTGGTCATGCATTTACATTAACTAAAGTCTTAGTCACATAAAATACACATATGAACATTTCTAATATAACCAGTATAACTATAGGAGTTGTGGGGTAGGGCTACTAACCAGCACAGGGGGGAAAACTAGCAGAGGAGAAAAATGAGAAAGAAGAAAAAAAAATCAATCAATCCAAAGAAGGAAAAAAAGAAAAACATTATTTGAAAAATTCAATAAATAGAATAGATAGTTTGAAAATACACAGTGAGAGAAATATACCAGGCAAATACTAAAATAAACAAACACTAAGTTCATGTACATTAATATCACATAAAATAAACCAAGGCTGTATAGCTCAGTGGTAAAGTGTTTGCCTAGCCTTAAGAGAAAAGTAATTACAGGTTTTAAAGTTTATTATACATTCATAAAATTCCAATTACCTAGAAAATAAAACAATTCTAATCTTGAAAATGCTGCTACAGCTTTGAAATAAACAAAGCAAAAATTAACAGAACTACACAGAGAAATAGACAAATCTACCACGCCAGTAAGAGACTTTTATTCCTCTTTCTGATATTTTATCCATCTTTCTCAGAAACTGACAGATGAAGCAACATCGTCAGTAATGATGTTGAGAATCTGAACAACACATGAACCAGCTTGACCTGATAGATATGCACATAGCAGCATATGTAACAACTGGAAAATAAACATCTTTTGCAGGAACACATAGCCACACCCTCTAATCCCAGCCCTCAGGGGAACAAAACAAGAGGATCACTGGAAGATAAAGGCCAGCCTTCACTAAACAAAGAGTCCAAGACAAGTCTGAACTACACAGTGAGAACAAAACACCAAAACAGAATAAACAAACAGATTTTAAGGCATTCGCTTTTCAAAGTCACATAAACAGAAGGATGAGTGGGAACCAAATTCCACTGCATCATTGTATCCGTTGTTATCACTGCAGGATGGGATCGATTCATTAATAGTCCCACAGGAAATCTAAAATAGTAGCCACCACCAGTGTTTTCCATACAAAGCAGAAGGGAAAAGGATGTGATCTTTAAAAACATAGTTGCTACAGTCTCTGTTTTCTCAACTGGAAGGGAACCTCAAATTGATAAGCATACCAGCTACTCTACATTCCCCTTACCCTTTGGCAGCATCTCAGTAGAACAGATACAGTACCTGACAAAACTCCCTAAACTTTTGCACTCACTGGATCTGAATCTTTATAATCTCATCTCGACTAGGTTACCAGTTTTCATTAACCAAAAGTATTAAGCAAGGATTGAAAAGGGCACCACTGAAACCCTTGAATTCTAGACAGTCTTCCTAAGATCAATGAATTCCAAGGGCATGAGCCCCTCAGCACAATTCCTTCATCCTAAAATGAGTTCCTCTGTTGAAGGAAATAGTGTGTGGGTTACCATAGTGATGAATGAGGCATTCTGTGAGTCCAGATGACAGTGCTGGGAGTTTTACAATCATGGAAAAGAAATCTATGTTCATAATATGCACCTATTCCTGTGAGGACACTCAATGCCTACTCCATGTCGGAAGGACTCCAGCAGAACCAATCTTCCGCCAAAGGACTACTTGGCTCTCCCAAGGGGTACTCCCAGACTGGTGTCTCAGTGTTTGGTCTCTGCTCATAACCAAATTGCTCTTTTGATAGTGGTAGTCAGCTGCTGAGCTCATATACAGGCCACAGCTCTGGCCGTTTTAAACATTGGCCTGTTTACTGACAGTCTCTCTACGGCTGATGACCTGTGAAGACAAATAGGTGGAAAACAAATATCTCCATGGTCTGGCCTACTCTATGGGGCCCATGCAGAGATCATCTCTATACCTCTATGTCACCAAATTCCTATCTTGTTCTTTCCACACTCTTCACTAGTCAGCAAATTTGCTAGCCTCTACCCATGATTCATTACCTTGGGGGAGTTTTTGTTTTTGTTTTCATTTTTGTTTTTGAGACAGGGTCTCACTTTGTGGTTCAGGCTGGCCCTGAGCTCAGCCTCCAACTCACATCACAGCAATCCTGCCTCTGCCTCCCGAGTGCTGGGATCACAGGCGTGAGCCACCACGCCTGGCACTGTGGTGTGTGGTACTGGTTGCTGCTGGGGTGAGTCTCCACGCCCAGTATTGTATGTGGATTCCGAGGATCGAACCCAGGTCCTTGTGCTTGCAAGACAGGCGCCGGAACCACTGATCCAAATCCCCGGCCTTATAGATTACCTTGTTAAGTCATGTCTCTTTTCAAAATAGACAATGAGATTTACTACTTGGTAGAATTTCCCTATATTTCTGTTTTTAGGAGCCAACCCTGGAAGGGCTATATGGTAACTGCTCCCCACTCCCATCAGACAACAGCCTACTGTGCAGAGCCATCCAGAAACCAATAGGCTTGCATTGTCTTGCTTTGTTAATTTGTCATAAAGAACTGTCTCTGACACCCTGTGTGTGGGCTGATGGACAGGTAGTAGTAAGCACTAAAATTGTGTGAACCATTTCCTGATTCCGTTTACATTTATCCTCTACACAAGACCTTTATCCTCTACACAAGATTCCAGCTTTCTGGAATCTGATTTTATATGCAATGTCTAACAATGTAATGGTACTGCACGTGGACATTTGATGACTGAGTTATTAGCTAATATCCAGCTCATGATGAGCATTTCAACTCATCTAGGGTCTTGGTGCTCCACAGTCAGAAACTCAGTCACATGTGAAAATAAAAAGACAATCATGTGGGCTGGGGATGTAGCCAAGTGACAGAGCACTTGCCCAGCCTACATAAGGCCCCTGGGTTTGAGACTCAGCACTGACAAAGAGAAAGAAAGAAAGAAAATACAATTAAGGCAATACTGAAAGAACTTCTCAAAATGAACCTGGGTGCCATCCTAGAATGTGAACTTTGGTCATCTCCACACTTTATCCACAGGCATCTGGAATGGTCTAAAATATCAGGTAATTACAGTGTTCTCAGAAGCTCAAGATGCTTATCTTTCTCCCTAGCGCTGCAAGTACAGGCATGTGCCATTATGCCTGGGATCCAAGTTCTGTGAGGTCTCTAGAATTTTCCAAAGCTAGTCTGCTGAGTCACAAGGCCCAAGTAACAGGGCAGCACGTACTACAGTCCAGATTTGTTGCAGAGCCCCTTCTTCAGACCCTACTCACAAGTGGCAGCTTTACAGGTTATTCATAAATAGGTCAGAGCAGCCCAAATACCGTCTACAGTGTACCTTATGTCCAAACAGACCCACCAAAGAAGGGTTTCTCCGTGGTGGATGAAATAAGAAAAAACAACTTGCCTTACGGGAGATATCCTGACATGCTCCAGATCACTGGGCCCATAGAAAAATATCCACATGGCAGCCACCTGATGTTTCACGAACTGAGCCATCCTCATCAAGTTCCTTCTGGCACAGATTATGACAGAAAAGAGCAGAGTTTAAGACAGCAAGAGTAAGGCAAATCTTTGGTACTGGGGATCAAACCCAGGGCCTCACATGTTAAGCACATATTCTTCCCCCAAAGCAAACTCCCACCAAGGGCAAACTGTTCGTAGCTTTGAACTGATGCTAATTTTTAGAGACCCAATATGCCACCATAGTTCATCGCTAGAGCCAGGGTTTATGAAGTCAGGTTATAAATGAAGTCTGGCTCTGAATCCTTCACAATGCAAATTTGCACCCATCTTAACAGAATAAGCTTGTGATCTTTTCCGCCATCTTCCAAGGCAATAGGTGTCAGAGGTGTTCATTTGTTCCAGTAAAGATACTATCATGAGAGCCAGGTGTGGTGGTGTACCCCTCTTGCCCCAGCACTCGGGAAGGCTGAGGCACGAGGATCTCAAATTTAAATTAAGCCTAGCCAATTTAGCAATTTAGTGAAACTCTGTCTCAAAATAGAAAGGGCTGGGAATTAACCTCCATGTGAAGGTCCTGATTTAAATCCATAGTACCACTTCTACCACCAAAAAAAAGAAAGAAAAGAAAAGTTGCCACTTTGGGAACTTCAGTGTGACTGGTGCTGCCACCCCAATTGAATTAACAATAATTCACAACATTCTCCAAAACTTGTGTGTCTTTTTTCTATAGGCTACAGAAATTAAGGAGAATGATTGATAAATGATTGGAGTCACTGCATTTTCTCTTCTATTTATTTATTTATGTATTTATGTATGTATGTATGTATGTATGTATGTATTTAGATCAGGATTTCACTATACTGCCAAGGCTGGCCTTGAACTTGTTATTCATGTGATCCTCCTACCTCAGCCTCCCTCATAGCTGGAGCTATAGGCATATATCACTATGTCTGGCTCTGGCTCTAAATTTCCATTTTTAAAGCACTTGGTTTTGGCTGTAATCTCTTCTGTGTCCCAGAGCTGCAGTATTGATTGAGAATCAAGGACAAGAGTAGCAAAAAGTAGTTGCAGGCTAGGCCTTTCTTTAAGGCCCCTCCTCCCATGGATCAGTGGGTCAGCAAAATTCAATGATGTGTGGTGATTCTGTGAGGATGGGACAAAGTTCCTATTAAAGGATATTGACGAAGTCCTCATTCTGGTGATGCACTACTGTGGTACATGTATCGCATCTCTAAAAATTAGTATGAATTAGAGCCAGGACCTGAAAAATCAGAGGGTTCACGGGGCCGGGGATTTAGCTCAGTGGTTCCGGCACCTGTCTTGCAAGCGCAAGGACCCGGGTTCGATTCCCCGGTAACCACATAACAATATTGGGTGTGGAGACCCACACCCAGCAGCAACCAGTACCACATACCACAGTGCCGGGCGTGGTGGCTCACGCCTGTCATCCCAGCACTCGGGAGGCAGAGGCAGGAGGATTGTGATGTGAGTTGGAGGCTGAGCTCAGGGCCAGCCTGAACCACAAAGCGAGACCCTGTCTCAAAAAACCTAAAAAAAAAAAATCAGAGGGTTCACAATATTTCTTTTTCTTGGTCATGATCCTCTAGTAAATGTCCACAGGTCCTAGTCAGAGGAAGACTTGGAAGATCTGTAGCATACTCTTACGACAGCATTGCTGCAGGGATGCTTCTCAAAGAGACCTAGCCTCCCACTTAATCAAGAGGTTCCAGATCTGTAAACCAACTTAGTAGAACTGAGGCGAGGGCCTGCCATCTTTCTGCTTAACAAACCTACAATTTGATTTTTCTGTTCCTGTGTGTCACATCTGTTTTGTTCCTGGATACAGTAATTCCATAATCACCCATGCAACAGAGGAAAGTAAAAATACTCTGATTATCACCCTGTCCTTGTGCTTTCTTATGTTCAGTGGTCCCACCTTCCTTTGACAGTTAAGCGCTGTCACCTTTCTGTACCCATGAGGACCCTACTGAACTCTAGGAGTCCAGTTCCACTTAATCATCTACTACATCATCTCTGGGTGCAGAGGATATTGCACAGGGCTCTTCAAAAATACAGATGCTACCCTCCCCAGTGTATTTCCTGATGCCTCAGTGAAAAAAGTGTCCTCCCAGGAGGGTAGTCAACTCCGTTTTCCTATGGCTTACTGGTTTCAAAGGTGAAAATCACACAACTTAGGAAACCCTTAAGTTATGGGCAAACCAAGACAGTGAGTGACCCTCCAATCCAGTCCTTCTAAGAGTATAGCTGCAGGTTAACACTGAACACATGGCACTTAATAGACCCATTTCAACATGCTCTTCCTTTTGGGCGTTTGGGCATCTTGGCTACGCGGCAGTTAACACTTCCGGACAGTGGAGGGCTTAGGGTATTATAGGGGTTGGTCCTAAGTAGAATCAGTAGTCCTTGAGAAGCAAACACTTTAATGGCAGTCACTAGAAGATGCCCATGCAGGGGAAAATTGGTGCCTTTACATAAGGAAATAGAGGTACTTCTGTTGGCAATACAGGCTCAAGAGTACTTAGGGATTAAATTCTTCTCACCCTCATATGTTTATGCCCAAATATTTCCAGCCAGTGTCTTAGGGTCCTGTTCTTTCCCCAGGAGTGTCCTTAAATTGGCCTAAGAGTCCTATAAGGCTGTTCCTCCGACTGATGCTGCACCTCGCAGCATTTATAATCAGTCAGTCCCTGAGTGAGATTGCCAGGCATATCTGTTAGGCAGCTCCAGGAGATTAAAGACCACTTTAACGCTGGGATTGAGACTCTTATTTTCCACTGTGATCTGAGTTGTCCATTCAAGTCTTTCAATTTGTCCTTTTTGTGTGTGTAAACTCTCTGGGGTCATCAGAAACAGTTACCCTTTGCAATCATCATTGTCACCATAGGGACTAAGTGCTCTAGCCACTTGATTTCCCAAAGCTTTGCCCTTCAATTTCATCCCATTTCAAGCCATCTTCAGTGATAATTTGAGTAATCATCATTCGGCGCATGCCACATCATGAGTGTCCCATTTACCCCTAGCAAAGTGGTTGTTGCAGACTGCATTTTTTTAGAAAGCAGAAGCTGAGGCTGAGTTAGGAAAGCAAAGGCTTTATGGAAGACTGAAACTGGTGGAGAAAAAAATAGGAGACAGTAGGACTGGACAGAGGCAATACAGGTAAGCAACATAAATTCAAATCTGAAATGTATATTGATTCCACTTAGGACAATTTATTATTGCCTTCAAGGCAGAAGGGGTGTGAGACAGTAAACGTGGCACAACATGGTGTCCCTTACCTGCTGGTCCCCTCATCGTCTTGGGCACTTAGCCATGGTAGCAGCTAAGTCAAAAATGGAAAGGTGAATCCACTGCTATTTGGCCCAGGCACGCTCTCCATTCCTACCTAGGTAACTACCTGTTCATGAGCCCCATTGCACAGGAAGTGGGGTGGTTAAAGAGAAAATTTAGCTAAAATCTACAAGACAGTCTGTCTCATCCATCTGGTTGAGAATCTTCTTTTCAATGGATGCTCTCTGCCAGCATTAATGTGAGACACAAAGTTCTGCCCAAACCCAAGAGTCTATCTATGTATGCTACCTAGATCTCCTTACCACTGCTAGGCCCTCTGTCCAATGAGCTAAAATATTTGCCACTTCCCAGGATTCGCTGTGTATCCACGCAGTGGGCTTCACCTCCCTCCACACAAGGTAAATCATCCAAGGTACTGCCCATTAGTGATTTCCCCGTTAGTAGACAGAAAAAAAGGCCAAAGACACAGACATTCCACAGGCATTTCACCCGAGAGGAAAACAACTATAATCAGAGAGGTGCAAAATAACTTCATAATATACAGTTCAAATTTCAGCGTTCATAAATGAAGTTCTACTGAAACACAGCCATGCCCTTTCATATACACATTGTCGATGGACACTTACACACTGCAATGACCAAGATGTGTTGTTGTGACAGATTATATAGCCACAAAGGCAAGAATACTTACTCTCTGGCCCCTTATTGAACAACAACAAAAACATGGTTAGTCCTTTTTCTAAGCAGTAAGGTTAAAGAAAATTTTAATTTAAATATACAGTAAATTAAGCATGAGATTTCACCGTTCCTCTTATTTAGAACATTGTTAAGGGCAGCATAGCAGAGAGAGAGTTAATATCTTTTTCCTGGAAAAGAAACCTAAGAAGAGAGCTGGGAAAATGCTTACTCAAAGAAGATAATCAAAGTCAGCGGTTCTCAAACTTGACTGTGCTTCGGAATCCCCTGGAGGGCTTGTTAAAACACAGATTGTTGGGTCCTGCTCCCCGAGTTAATGATGTTATAGATCTGGGAGGAGAAGGCTTGATAATTTGCATTTCTGACATGCTCCCAAGTAATGGTGCTGCTGTTGACCTGGAGTTGATATTTGAGAATTGATGCCCTACATGTTACCAGTTCTTAAAGTGAGATACTTCAGCAGCCCAAGTCAAAATCACCTACATCTGTGGTCTTATGGGATGTGATCTGAAAGAAGAAATACAACAAACAAACAGATGTATATATCATAAAAGTACAGTAGAGCAAAGATAAGGAAGAGTGGCATCATGCTACTTGAGACAGGACGGTAAAGTTGAGTGACAGGGATTTTAGTGAATAGAGTATGAGCTACAAGTAGGATACTACATATCCTAGTATGAGCTACGATAATTCATATTTCTAATTTTTTTAAACAAGGTCTCATTATGGAATTTCAGCTAGCCTGGAATTCACTAAGTATCCCAGGCTGGCCTCAAACTCACATCAATCCTCCTGTCACATCAATCCTCCTGTCACAGCCTCCTAAATCCTGAGGAAAAAGCATTATGGGAAGAAAAAAACAAGTCACTGCAAAGACCATGGGACAGGAATGTGCTGAGTACATGTTTCCAGAGCAATTCAAAATCAAGAATTTGCTTCTTTGCTTTTGTTAGTTCTTAGCTCTAGCTAGTACAAGGTGTATGTATTTGTATTTGATGGTCAACTGATTGTGTCAATTTGAGTAAGAAACACCCAATTAAATTGGATCAGCCTAGTTTTGAGTGTGGAAGACCCACTCTAGGGAGGATTGTGGACAGAATGGTATAAAAGGGAAATGAAGAAAGAAGGTTCACTTCTGTTTCTTTGGAGAGCCGCTCCAGTCTTCCCCTTCATCTTGGACATGTCTCCTGGTTTCCAGCACAAACGCGTCAGCCTCTAGCACAGACCCTTCAGTCTTATGATATGGACTCGCACAGGACACTGCACTGAGCTCTAGGCCTTTGACTGGATCCTTCAGGTCTCCAGTGCGCAGACAGTCCTTTTACACTTTTCCACACCTGACTCTGCAGGTGGCCGTTGTAAGCCAATCCTTTAAATTCTTATATATTTGTATATTTTGCATTAAATCTGTTTTATAATAAGCACTGACTGATATAATGTAGTAGAATCTATTCTCCCTTTCTCTTTTTCTTTCCTTCCTTTCTTCATTCCTTCCTTTTCTTCTTCTTCTCTTCTACTTCCTCTTCTTCTCGCTTATCCCTCCACTCCCCCCTCCCCACTGTCAAACATCCAATCCCCCTCCTTATTTGTGGGAAAAATCCCCAATAAGAACAGCATTCACAGGCTACATTACCAAACCTCCTATTTTAAAATATAAAGGAGAGGGCCGGGGATTTGGCTCAGTGGTTCCGGCGTCTGTCTTCCAAGTGCAAGGACCTGGGTTAAATTCCCGGTAACCACATACCATACTGGGCGTGGATACTCACCCCAGCAGCAACCAGTACCACACACCACAGTGCCGGGTGTGGTGGCTCACGCCTGTCATCCCAGCACTCGGGAGGCAGAGGCAGGAGGATTGTGATGTGAGTTGGAGGCTGAGCTGAGGGCCAGCCTGAACCACAAAGCGAGACCCTATCTCAAAAACTCCTAAAAAAAAAAAAATAAATAAAATATAAAGGAGAAAATCTGCCATCTCCCCGCCCCTTGGCAACCAGTGCACAGGCACATGCTCACCTGAAAAGCAACAACAATGACAAGTATACAGTACGTACATAAAGAGAATTTAACAATTTCCTCTCACTCCCTATAACTGTCTGTTGATGCTCTTCCCAGTATCCCCTAGGAATTCATTGTCTTTGTGTAGATCAGAGGCTTCTGACTGTAAGCAACTGCACCTGTCTGCCTGAGGACTTTCTGGCCCTATAGTTGTATTTAGTTACTGTACAAGGTAGGCCACTAATACTAGGGAGGTAAGGGCCTTCGGAACAATCCTCAATCAGTGATAGATATGAACAGAAGGAAAATACACCAGCATGTGCTCCTTAGGTGGAAAATTCTGTTCTGTTTAAGCCTCCTGACATCTCAGTGGAATTGAATCCCAGCTGCCCACAGCACTCACCTGCTCATTAACAGACCATATACAGTTTTCTATTTCTTCCCTGTTGCATTTCCCTGTGTTGATTCCTGGAATTACTCCCAGATCAAACACTTGCTCTCAAATATTTACGTCAGGATCTGTTGTACTCAAGTTAAAACAGCTGGTGTCAGAAACAGTCCTTTAAATTAGTTCAAGACAGAATTCTGCTGTTGGGTCCCGTGTAGAAGATATCAAGGCAAGAACTACATACTTTAAGGAAACAGAGTAGCGGTAATCCCTGGCATATTATCACATCACAATTGCAAGTGGAAGGAAAAGTTTATGCAATCACTCCACCTCTTCAAAGAAAAAAACTATAGGCCAGGGATTTAGCTCAGTGGTTCCGGCGCCTGTCTTGCAAGCGCAAGGGCCCGGGTTCAATCCCTGGGAACCACATAACATACTGGGTGTGGAGACTCACGCCCAGCAGCAATCACTACCACATACTACTGTGCAGGGCGTGGTGGCTCACACCTGTCATCCCAGCACTTGGGAGGCAGAGGCAGGAGGATTGCTGTGATGTGAGCTGGAGGCTGAGCTCAGGGCCAGCCTGAACTACAAAGGGAGACCCTGTCTCAAAACAAAAAAAGAAAAACACTATAGAGTCATGGAATCAGAGCCAGGTGTGGTGCTGTTCACATTTAATCCCAGCTATACGGAAAGCAGGGGGATCTCAAATTTTAGGCCACACTGAATTACATAGTAAGGCCCTGTCTCAAAATCAGATGAAATGCTCTGGGGGTGTACTTCAACACACCCTGGATTCAATCTGTAGTACACCAAAAAAAATTTAAAAATCATAGAGTTTACAACAATGTGGGCATGAAGACTCACAGCCAGCAGCAACCAGTACCACATACCACAGAGCCGGACGTGGTGGCTCACACCTGTCACCCCAGCACTCGGGAGGCAGAGGCAGGAGGATTGCTGAGTTCAAGGCTTCCCTTGGCTACATAGTGAGCTCGGGGCCAGCCTGAAGTACAAAGCAAGACCTGTTTCAAAAAAAAAAAATCCTAAGAGTCAATTTTCTGTTGTTACAGCCATAAAAACACTAAAGGAAGAACATGATACATTTGGCCAGCCAATTATTGGCTCTCAGAGTAGTATGAAAACAAACAAAAAATCTTCATGAAAACCTTATCTGTTTTCATTTCTTCTAGAAAAGAGTAGTCTCTGCTAAAATTTTGACCAGATTAATTGCAACAGGGACAGATTGACACAGAAAGATAATGGATGTCTTCCACAAGATCTGTACCCATCTCAACATGCTTCTTCTCTAGACAAACAACCCAGGAAATTCTTAGCGGGGCTTGACGGGAGAAATATCATGTCTACTATGAGAGAAAACAGATTATTCACTGAGAAGTTGTAGCATTTGGTGAAATCTCCATTTGCAGGATCCAGGAGAACAAACTGGGAATGGATCCTGAGGGTGCGGGACAGGCAAGGAATGGGAAGCTAGATGGAGGAGAGTGTGTCAAAAATGGAACACTCTCAGTGACTCAGGCATTACCTTCTTGGCAACAACACCTGGACCCGGTCCTAGTGTACTGCTGGACTGGCTCCTTGAAAGTTGGAAAAAACAATGCTTATATAGCACATGAAGTGGATTTGTTGGAACTGGCTTGGATGAGAAAGGAGCGAGTTGGAATGGCTTACTTTTGTGAAATGAGAAAACACACCAGTTATCAACTGGGGAGTCCTCCTGGGGAGGACTGGCAGATACTCCTTTTATTAAGGCAATAAGGAATGTGTTATTCACAATGTTCAAAAATTCCACGGTGCTGTCACTACAGGTCAAGATTCATGAAAGGGGAGATGGCTATGTAATTAGACCTTCTGGTGTTGATAGAGATGATAGAACCCTAAAATAGCACAGGACAAGTGGCAGCAATTACCAGAGTGGAGGTAAATATAATAACCATAATGTACAAATCTAGAACGGCAAAAATGGAACTTTGACCTTTAGTAATCCAAACAAGTGTTTAATAAACTATGGCACTGCTGGCTTGACCAAGGTGGGAAGGTATATTAATCTGTTAGACTGCCATAACAATATACTATAATTAGGTAGTTCAAACAATACAAAATTACTTTCTCATAGTTGTCGGGGTTAAAATTTCAACTTATGAGTGGGCAGAGTGTCTCATCCCATAACAGAACATGAAAATATTGCTTATTTTTTTTTTAAAAAAATCTATGCTGTGGATGGTGCGTGGGTTTAGCAAGTGTGAGGTCCAGCACTGACCACCATCACTGAAGAAAAATCCTGAAAATACAAAGAGTAGGTGAATAATAGATTGATATGAGCTACCATAAATCATGGGAAAAATGATATTTTGCCAAGTTTTCATCAGTAAGTAACTTCTCAGACCTAGATCTGACCCAGTGAAAAAAAAAGTCAGGTCCTCTTGAGGGAGAGCCTACAATGTCACAGCAAATACACACAATTAGTGTGACTAGGTACCAGGAAAAGAAGAACAAACATCATTTAGGGAGCCAGAATTAGGAAAGCAAAGCCACGATCAGGACCTCATCTTACAGTAGAATGTATTGAAGCCTGGTGAGGAATCAAGTCCTGACCTAAGTCTCACAGCGGCTCCAATGGATCCACAGGTAATTCTGTGTTTATTCCTCTGGCCCCCGAGGGTACTACTGCAGTAGACATCCGCACCACTGGTAAGAACTCTCAATTGTTCATATACTGAATGAAATGGCAGAGTAATTTTAGTTCATCACGTGCTGCCTCGAGACGACTTTAAGGAGTGTTACACAGCTGCCTACAAATCCTCAACAGATCTGATCCCCTATTGCCCACAGTCAAAACCTGCTCACTAATGGATTTTGCCTAGATTCATTTTTTTTTTTCCAATTTCATTTTTCTACTTGTTTACAAATGCTTCCCTTGGGCACTTCCCAGAGTATCTGCACTAAATCTTTACCTCAGTGTTTAATTCTGGGAAAACGCAGTCTAATGCATCTTCCTTCTGGCCTTTGTTCATACAAAAAAATAAACTTGGTTGCCGTCATTTTTGTTGTTACCAGTATCAAGACCGTACTGTATACACTACTGTGCAATGACCTTCGTTTATTTAGTGATACTTAATGGAATTTCTTCCAGGTGAGTAAATTATATAATCTAAACCACTGACTAAATCCTCTCAAACCTCTTAAGTGTCAGGTATTTTGTACTAACAATGGGAAGTCTGACTAACACGGGTTGTCAAAAAGCATACATATACATTTTCTTCTAAAACATCTAATCTTCATATTTCTTTCTCAAAGAATTAGAGCAACTTAATCATCTCCAGCAAACTATTGAGAGTCCAACACAGGATTTAGCTCACTGGCACTGTGCCTGCCTTGCAAGCACAAGGTCCTGAGTTTGACCCCTGGAACCAGAAAAATTTTTCTTTTTTTTTTTAGTTTTGTGAGACAGGGTCTGGCTTTGTAATTCAAGCTGGCACTGAATTTGGCCTCAAACTCACAGCAATCCTCCTGCCTCTGCCTCCCAAGTGCTGGGATTACAGGTATGTGGTTATTGGGGATCAAACCCAGGACCTTACACTTGCAAGGCAGGCACCGGAACCACTGAGCTAAATCCCCAGCCCCAGACAAAAAAAAATTTTTTCTTGAGTACCCTTTCTCCCAGTTCTTGAGAAGATTTTACATTGTTCCTTTATTTTTGACACCTCTACAGAAACTGACTCTCTTCTCATACATTAGCTGGCCAATTTGATATCTCTTGATGAATTTTTTTATTCATAACTTTGGTCTACTTTTTTCTGAATTGAAATCTTTACTGGTACATTACATATACACATCATAATTGCACTCCACAATGAGGATTTGTACCAGTATAAGACACAACTTAATTTTCATTTTTTCCCATAGCCTTACCCACCCTACCACCCCCCTATATACATAAAATTTGTTTCCTTTCTTTTTTGTTATAATCTCATTATTTTTCCCCCTTCACCCTATTTCACTTTGAGTATTTTCCACCTAGGCTTTTATTTTGCAGAAACTCTAAGTATTGGAAGTATCACTCCAATATGTATTGTGTATGTGTTGAAAAGACTTTTTTCAAGTATATTGTGAGTTACTTTATTTGTGTTATCTGGAGATACAAAGATTTTTTTTTTGAGAGAGAGAGAGAGAGAAAGAGAGAGAGTGTCTCACTTTTGTGGTTCAGGCTGGCCCTGAGCTCACTATGTAACCCAGGCAAGCCTCAAACTCACAGCAATCTTCCTGCCGTCGCCTCCCAAGTGCTGGGATTATAAGTGTGAGCCACCGTGCCTGGTAAAACAATTTTTTTTTTTTTTTGAGACAGGGTCTCGCTTTGTAGTTCATGCTGGCCCTGAGCTCAGCCTCCAACTCCCATCACAGCAATCCTCCTGCCTCTGCCTCCTGAGTGCTAGGATGACAGGCGTAAGCCACCACGCCCGGCACTGTGGTATGTGGTACTGGTTGCTGCTGGGCATGAGTCACCACACCCAGTATGGTATGTGGTTACCGGGGATCGAACCCGGGTCCTTGCACTTGCAAGACAGGCGCCGGAACCACTGAGCTAAATCCCTGGCCCCTGGTAAAAGATTTTTAAAACATTATGCAATCAAATAAATCTATCTTGTTGAATGGCTTCTACATTTTATGTTTCATTTCAAAAGATCCTCCTGATCCCAATTAATGTTCTTCCAGACCTCAGTAAATGCTGTTGTAAATGCTCTTTAAATTTTAAAAATTTTACCACATAATTATTCATCAAACATGACAAATAAGGAAGATTGAGGATGCTAGAATGATCTGTATGGCAATGGAATCAAGTCAAATATATTAGTATTAATTCATGTTTAGTTTAATATAGTACAAACACGTGAAATATATATAAGTATTGGTAAAGACTCTGTTTAGCATAACTACATATATCTCCTTCTTGTGACCACTGAAAGATTTTAAAAGAAAAGGTACCTCTGATCAATGCACACATCTAAAATCCAGATCTTAACTTCTAATACTATTCTCCAATAAAAAGAACCAGAGCTTTTTTGAGAAATGGCTCATTCTATAAACTGGAACGGGAAACATACAAAATGAACCAGGGGTAGGGTATAGTGCCCAAAAGTAAGAAAATCCTCAAGAATTTTAAAAGCATAATAATGAAGGTATGTCAATGGGACATAGGAGCTATCTGGAACATCTGTCACAACAAAATAAAGTAGTACTAAATTAAAACCAAGTATAAAATGGATATCTATACTATTATAATTAACTAAGTGGAAGAGAGGAGACAAATCTGTACAGAAGGATTTCAAATAAATTATTAAGGAGATTGATCATAACTCCTCACAATTAAAGTGTGGACTGGGCATTGTGATATCCTTCCAAAAGGCAAAGTATGAAAAGTGGTTTCTAAAAATGAGCAGCTTTACAATGGAAAAACATGATAAATGCTACCTTGAAGAGTGATCAAGTGAAGACCCACACTGATAAACCCTGTCCCCATGGACTCTGGGTAAAGCAGCAGGCTGAGTATCACTTCTGTGGTCTTCCTCCTCCAAACCCAAAATACTAGTCTAATTTTTAAAAAGTCCAACCGAAGGACATGCTCAAACTCCATCATAATTAGAAAATGTAAAATAACAGGTACTTCCATACATTATGGCTTAAGAGTACGAAGCGTTACAACCTTTCTGGGGAACAACATAGCAAGCTGGGAGGCTGAGGCAGAAGGATTCCTGTAAATTTGAGACTGGCCTAGGGTACTTAGTGAGTTCAAGGACAGCCCAAACTACATAGTGAGACCCTTTCTCAAAAAAAAAAAAATTCAATACGTGCAAGCTGTTTGACTCAGAAACCCTATATGTAAAAAAAAAATACATATATATAGATATATCGATATACAAATCTAATGTACAATATTATTCACTGAACATTATTTGTAGTAATAGAAGACTGATCATTTACAAGTGGGAATGGTTAAACAAATAGTCTAATAATGTGGTCTACCCCAAAAATAAAATATAGTATAGCACTGAACCCAAAAAGAAGTAGAATCAGGGTCTTTGGGCGCACCTCTAAGTTATAATGCTAAAACAAAGCAATGGCAGAACAGTGTGTGTATTATGCTACCACCTATGTAAAAAGAGTGACGCGGTCATCTCAGACAGTACACGGGAGAGACTGCTGACCTATGTGGCAGACAACGCAGGGGCTGAGAGGGCTTGGCACTCTGCTTTTGGGAAGTTTTTAACATCTACCTTCTCATTACTAACATTTTCTCTCCTTCAGACCTTCCTTCCTGTTTTTCTTCCCACCTATTTGGGAGTTTATTTTATTGGTCCTTTCAAAAATATCCGCTATTTTTATTCGAGACAGGGTCTCGCTTTTGTAGTTCAGGCTGGTCTGGTAGTTAGCCCGTAACTCAACAATCCTCCTGCCTCTGCCTGCAGAGCCTGAGGATCACAGGCGTGAGTCACCACACCCTGCCCTGTGGTAGGTAGTTCTGAGTGCTGGTGGCCGTGAGTCACCACGCCCGGCATTGTTGTCTGTGCTTACCAGGGAGCATCCCGAGCGCTAGCGTTTGGAAGGCAGATGCTGGAACTGAACTATGTTCCACTGAACTATGGAACCACTGAACTATGTTCCCGGGCGTAGAGTGTTTTTTTATTTTTGGGGTTTTTTTTAGGTTTTTTGAGACAGGGTCTTGCTTTGTAGTTCAGGCTGGCCCCAAGCTCAGCCTCTAACTCACATCACAGCAATCCTCCTGCCTCTGCCTCCCGAGTGCTGGGATTACAGGCGTGAGCCACCACGCCCGGCACTGTGGTATGTGGTACTGGTTGCTGCTGGGCTGAGTCTCCCCACCCAGTATTGTTATGTAGTTACCGGGGAATTGAACACAGATCCTTGTGCTTGCAAGACAGGCGCCGGAACTACTGAGCTATATCCCTGGACCTGTGGAGTGTATTCTTGATTATCAAAAATACTCACAGCTGTTGCTACATCTTGGAAACAACCCAAGTGTCCATCAACTGGAGACTGGATAAAAAAGCTGTGGTTCTTCTACAGAATGGAGTATTACTCTGCCATAAAAAATGATAAGATTGAGTCATTTCTACTTAAATGGACATACCTTGAGGATATCCTCATAAGTCAAATAAATAGGGCACAGATAGGTACATACCGCATCTTTTCTCTGGTATGAGAAAATGAAGATATAAATGAGTCCTAGAACTGTATGTTATATATTGTAAAATAGAAAATACTCAAAGTAAAATAGGGTGAAGGGGAAAAATGATGAGATTGTAACAAAAAAGTAAGGAAGCAAATTTTATGTATATGGGGGGGTGGTAGGGTGGGTAGGGCTATGGGAAAAAATGAGAATTCAGTTGTGTCTTATACTGGTACAAATCCCCGTTATGGAGTGCAATCATGATGTCTGTATGTAAAGTACCAATAAAGATTAAAAAATAAAAAAATAAATACTCACTGCTGGGCATCGTGGCACACGCCGGTAAATCCAGCACAGAAAGACTGTCTCAAAAAGTTAACAAAATTTAAAAGATTTTGATTTGTGAATTATTTATGATATGTGGCAAAGCATGACACACCCTGTACAATCTCAGTCACACAAAATGGCATATTGTGTATTTTGCGTGGAGAACGACGCACCTATCGCAGCTGCTCACGAGTGCGAATGACTTCGTTCTTTACACCTCGCGTTTCTGTTTACTGTAATACACATAGTAACTTTTTTAAAAACAAGGTTATTTTTAAAACTAAAAAAAGAACTCACCAGCTTTTGAGGGAGGGTGATCAGGACGCAGGCCGGGAGTCCGGGCCGGAGGCGTGGAGCTCCAGCCGGAAGCCGCTCTGAACGGAGGGAAACGGGAAACGGAAGTGGGTGCAGCGCAGCGTTGGCGGAACCTCCAGCCGGCGGCCTGAGGGCCCCTGTGGCCTGCGCCTCACCCGCCCACGCGCAGCCCCTTCCGTGGCTGCTCCTCCCCGCCGCCGCCGGCTTCCCCCTTCCTACACTAGCTGTCCCAGCGAGCGACACAACGACACATGACGGCACTCGGCCTCCAGGCCCGCGAGGGCTCATAGCTAACAGAGCGGCTTCCACACAAGCAGCTCACCAACTCTCTGGAGCCATGATCGCTCCCTGGACGGGACGTATTTACCATGACTCTTACGTGCTTACGTCTTTCTATCCTGTCTGCCCTGTCAATAGGCACTGTCCAGTGTGGATACAACTGGACACCTCTCAGTAACTATACTGAGCAAAAAGTTTCAGAGGCCACTTCCGGGCTTGGGAGAGGGGGTTGTCTCGCGAGATTCCAGTCCTATATGGGGAGGTCAAAGGTCAGCTCATTCCTTTCTATGATGCCATTGGAGGAGAAATTTAGGACAGACCGTGATGGATAAATCAGAAATAGAGGGCGGAGGATTTGGCTCAGTGGTTCCGGCACCTGTCTTGCAAGTGAAAGGATCCAAGTTCGATCCCTGGTGATCACATAACAAGGGCGTGGAGACTCACCCCAGCAGCAACCAGTACCACATACCACATTGCCGGGCGTGGTGGCTCACGCCTGTAATCCCAGCACTCGGGAGGCAGAGGCAGGAGGATTGCTGTGACGTGAGTTGGAGGCTGAGCTCAGGGCCAGCCTGAACTACAAAGTGAGACCCTGCCTCAAAAAAAAAAAAAAACACACACACAAACTGGTGTTGTAGTTCAATGGTAGTACATACTTAGCAGGGCGGGGGTGGGAGTAGCAGGTTCAATTTCTAGCAGTAATACATATGTATATATATCCTAAATATTTAATATAAAATTGTGAGACGTTTTACATATTTTTCATTCTAAGTCTTTGAAATCTTGTGTATCTTCACATTTGCCACACACTTCCTGTCAGATTAGCTGCATTTCACTGGCTCAATAATCGCCACGATTTGCTATCTAGAATATATGAAGAGCTCAAAAAATCAGCCCACCCAAATTCAATGACCCAATTCAAAAATGGGCATCTGAAATGAACAGATATTTTTCAGAGGAAGAAGTAAGAGCAGCTAAGAAGCATGTGAAGAAATGTTCAACATCATTGGTCATTCGAGAGATGCAGATGAAAACAACATTGAGATTTCATCTCACTCCACATAGAATGGCTGCCATTTCAGAATCCGCCAACGGCAAATGTTAGCGAGGCTGCAGAGAAGAAGGAACCCTTCTCCACTGTTGGTGGGACTGTAGACTCGTACAGCCCCTGTGGAGATCAGTTTGGAGAATCCTCAAAAAGCTAGGATTGATGGTCCCATTTGACCCGGCCATTGCCCTGCTAGGTATATACACACAAGAATTAAAAGACTCATATCACAGTGACATATGTGCACCCATGTTTATAGCAGCC
>PVIR01001465.1:24608-123112 GCA_004026965.1 Petromus typicus | reverse complement strand
TCTTGAGTGCTGCGATTACAGGTGTGAGATATGTGGTACTGGGGGTTGAACTCAAGACCTTGCCCTTACCAGGCAGAAGCTGGAACCAGTGAACTAAATCCACCTCTCATGTTTCTTTCTTTTTCGATACAAAGTTTCACCATACTGCCATACTGCCTTGGTCTCTGGACCCCTGAAGTTACAGGTGTGCATCCTGGTTTTTGTAGGTTACATTTAATACCTCTGCCAGCTGCAGCAGAACCCATTTGGAACTCCAGCTGCTTAGAAAATTGAGCCTAGACGACCACAAGCTCGAAGTCAACCTTCACAATTTAGCAAGACCACTTGGAAAAGATGTAAAAACAAGGGGGGGGGGCTGGGGTGCAGCTAGTGGCATAGCACGTGTTTGGCGTGCCCGAGGCCCTGGCTTCTGTCCCCAGCAATATGAGAAGTTAAAAATAAATGAACAAAAGGCACAAGGGGCAAGGCCTTCCTGGCTAAGTCAATTTAGACAGTGCTGAAGCAGGAAATGGAGGCTGGGGTGTTTTCAGGAGACGTTTCAGGACATAGGGGCCAAGGTGGGAGAAGGGAGCAGGCCATAGAGCCCACTTCTCTGTAAAGTCCACAGCCAGTTATAGAAAAGTCTTACAGTTCCATATTTTTGTTTTTTTCAGTAGTGTGGATTAAGCCCAGGATTTTCACACGGAACTATGTCCCTGGCCCTTTTTATTTATTTGCCTATTATTTTATTTTATTTTGAGGTAAGATCTTGCTATGTTGAGAAATTGCCCAGGATGAGCTCAAACTTGTAAGCCTTTTGCCTCAGTCTCCAAGAGAGCTGGGATTGTAGGTGTGCCCCACTGTACCCAGCTCGTCTGAGTCTTTACTTTGCTCTCAAACCTAATGTCTTCTAGACATTAGGATTCTAATTCTAGAATCTGCTTTTTGACTTTAGTAAGTCCTAGGAAAATGAGAACTATCTCAGTTCCTGCTATGTTACTGACTCCAGGTAAATGCTCAGTAAATAGTTCTTTGTTTTGTTTTATTTTACTTTTAAAACAGGATCTCTTATGTAGTTCAGGCTGGCCTCAAAATCGCTGCAATCCTCTTGACTCAGCCTCCCTACTGCTGGCATTACAGGCATGCCACCACACCCAGCTTTAGTAGTTCTTGGATAAATAGAATACCAGGGTCTAAACAGGCTTGTGATTCATATCATGAGACTGCTTCTGTCTCTCACGTCCTGCCTTTGCTTGCCAACCCCATCAACTCCTTGATCTCAGACTTCCAGACTTCCAGTCTCCAGAACGTGGAGAGGATAACTGTGAGACAATAGCAAGGACCCGGATGTATATGGCACTTTGTTAACGGTCCTGCCTCATATCCCACGATTCACAGGAGGAGCAGACAGTGGGCAGGAAGGGATATCAGTGTGAGGAGAGTAGGCTCAAAACAAAAGGGAACTTTCTTGGTGTTGGTAAGCTGGTGAATATGACATAAGGTTGTTTTGGATTGGTTTTTAAGGTGTTTCTCAAACTGACCCCGAACTGGGCTCCAGCGAGTCTCCTGCCTCAGCCCCCTCAGGAGCTGTTACAGTAAAGCTTCTAAGGTAAAGGTTCTCTTGCCTTTCCGGAAGGAGCCTCATTTCTGAAATTCTGCTGAAACTCTTGTTCCTAGAAAGATGCTGGATAGTTTAATTAACTAGCAAATAAATCAATAAATCAGACAGTATTTCTGCTTTAGGCTTCCTAGAGGGGCTGGTGGCTTCCTGTCATTTCTCTTTGCCACCAGGAAAGAGGTCAAATTCTGCACGACTTCCCAGGGCCTTCTCGGAGAGGGGCCTGGTACTGGGGCTGAAGGAATCCGAAGCAATCTCTTGGCACTTCAGTGACAGGCAATACAAATGCCTCCAGGTGGATTGCCCGGGATACAAACGGGCCAGTGTAGAGCGACCCAAGGCTAAGGGATGGGGCTATACCCCCTTCAACCTGGTAAATAGGGAGCCTGCCTTTGTGTGTAGAAGGCTGAGAAAAATCTTGGTCCTTACTTCCTAGGAATTTCGGAGCCCAGGGTGGAAATGCAGTGTTGAAATGAGCAGAGATCCCTTTTCCTCCTTTGGGGTCTCTGGAAGTTTCCTGTGAAGCGTGAGTTTTTGGTAGTGGCTTTTTTCTTTTCTGGTACTGAGGACCCATGGCTTTCACATTAAGCTGTATACCTTACCCTTTTTTTGTTATTTTGAGACAAGTTCTCACTGAGTAATTAATTTGTCCAGGTTGGGCTCTAACTTGTGATTCTCCTGCCTCAGCCTCCCAGAGTATTGGGAGTATAGGCATGTGCCACCACACCTGGCTTTCATTTCTTATTTTTAGAACTGCAGTGTTGAGGAGAGTTGCTGGAAGGGCTAAAAGAAGAGTAAGTTTTGAGGGGTGAGGGAAGTTTAGAAAGACTCCCACCAGAGAGTTCTGGAGAGAGCGGCTGTGTGTGGTGGGGCACTTTCAGCTACCCAGTTTTGCTTTGGGACACAGAATGCTCTGGATTTGGACTCTGAGGGGCTTGAGTGTGAGGAGAAGTGAAGGGCAGTTCTGAGGAGCCTTTCAGCCAAAAACAGAAGGAAGGATAAGGAAGAGGAGCTGAGAAGCAAACTGGGAGACTTGAGAGAGATTGGAAGAGCATCTGCCAAGGGCTTCATGGAACAGAGAAGCTATCTTGTCTCCCCGGTCAAAGCCAAGGAGAGGCTAGGGTTGGAGGCAGAGGAGTGGGTAGAGGCTAGCTGTCCTGTAGAAAGTGGCTCTCTTCCAGAAAGTTCTGCCCAGAACAGGACAGAACATCGCTCTCCACCCGCTCCACTCCTTCTGAGGTGAGGCCACACCTGTACTTGCCACCCTCCTGAGTACCTCCTCAGCCTGCCCTTGGGCATGCCTATCCTTTTCAAGATGATAAAGCCTAATAGAAGCTACCAGCAGTCAGAAGAGTGGGGCTGCTCAGCAGAGCTGGAGGAGGACGGACACCGAGGAAGGAAATTGTCTAGGGAAAGGCAGAAGCTTCTAGAAGAATACCTGGGTGAACAGAGGAGCCTCCAAGACCTCACCTGAGGCCCTTTTCTAGTCCAGAAAGTGAAGACTTTGAGGCCCTCATGAACTTTCAGGCTTAAGCACTCGCCTTTGGCTTTCATCCAGAAATGGATTGTCTAATCATTAGAGTGCTCGGCCTAGAAAATGACCCTAACGACCATGGATGGTGTCAGTGTGGTAGTGTCGGGAGATGGAAGTGTGACTTTAGGAGAGAATCTAGGACTGTGGGGACTACTTTGTTTTCTTTTTTTTGCAGTACTAGAAATTGAACCCAGAGCCTTTGTGTTAGGCTACAGCCCTAGCCCTTTGTATTTTTGTAACAAGGTCTGGCTAAGTCAATAAGTTGCCCAGGTTGTGCAGTCTTCCTGCCTCAGCCTTTTGAATAGGTGAGACTATAGGCATGCTACCACATGAGCGCTGGAGAACCAAAGACCAAACTTATCTGTGTGTTGAAGGAGTCAGGTCATCTGTCTTGAGAGCATTGGCTTCCAGTGGTTAATGTATTCCAAGGTGATGTTTAACATATTTCTCTGACCCCTGTATTTCACATAAACTGATATTTAGAATGACCAACTAGATCAAATTTAGATTGCCTTTCTGACAAGACTATTACATCAAGGGCCAGGGATTTAGCTCAGTGGTTCCGGCGCCTGTCTTGCAAGTGCAAGGTCCCGGAATCGATCCCTGGTAACCACATACAACAATGCCAGGTGTGGATACTCATGTCCACCAGCAATCAGTACTGCATATCACAGTGCTGGGCATGATGGCTTACGTCTGTAATCTCAGCACTCAGGAGGCAGGGACAGGAGGATTGCTGAGTTCAGGACCAGACTGAAATACAAAGTGAGACCTAGTCTCAAAAAACTAAAAAAAAAAAATGACATCAAGAAACTCTCTTTTGCTAGGTGTAGGGGTGTACTCCTGGAATCCCAGCTACTTGGGAGGTTGAGGCAGGAGAATCTGAGATATACAATGAGATCTCTTCTCAAAACAACAAAAACAGCCAGGGGTGCAGCTCAGTGATACCTAGCAAGTACAAAGGTAATGAATTTGATTCCCAGTACAAAAGAAAAAAGAAAAAAAATTAAAACAGTAAAAACAAAGCAAAGAAAGATCATCTCCCTTTTTACTCTGTTGGTAGCCTTTGATAGCCACTGCCTTGCTCCTAGTTCACCAGGTGCTACCAAACCATGATAGTTTATTGTCTCTTCATGTATCAGCAAGGATATTTTTCTTTTTCTTTTTTATTTTAAGAATAGAATCCAGGGCCGGGGATATAGCTCAGTGGTTCCGGCGCCTGTCTTGCAAGCACAAGGACCCGGGTTCAATCCCCGGTAACCACATAACAATACTGGGTGTGGAGACTCACCCCAGCGGCAACCAATACCACATACCAGTGCCAGGCGTGGTGGCTCACGCCTGTAATCCCAGCACTCGGGAGGCAGAGGCAGGAGCATTGCTGTGATGTGAGTTTGAGGCTGAGCTCAGGGCCAGCCTGAACCACAAAGCGAGACCCTGTCTCAAAAAAACCTAAAAAAAAAAAAGAATAGAATCCAGGGCCTCACACATATTAAAGTGCCCCACCAAAGAGCTATACCCCAGCCCTTTTATCTTTTTTTATTTTTTATTTATTTATTTATTTTTTTTTGAGACAGGGTCTTGCTTTGTAGTTCAGGCTGGCCCTCAGCTCACTATATAGCCCAGGTGAGCCTCGAACTCACAGCAATCCTCCTGCCTCTGCCTCCTGAGTGCTGGAATTACAGGCGTGAGCCACCATGTCCAGCACTGTGGTATGTGGTACTGATTGCTGGTGGGCATGAATTATCACACCCAGCATTGTTGTGTGTGGTTACTGGGGATTGAACCCAGGACCTTGCTCTTGTAAGGCAGGTGCCAGAACCACTGAGCTAAATCCCTAGCCCCTAGAGATAGGATGTTGGTAAATTCCCCAGATTCCCTGAAACTTTCAGTCCTCCTGCCTCAGCCTCCTGAGTAGCTGGAATTATAGACATGTGCCACCTTGCCGGATTTCTTTCTCTTTTAGTGTCATCATGACTTATGAAACTGAACATAAAGCGAAGTGTTTCAATCCCCGGTTACACTTATTCTTATTGATGTTCAAATTATTCTTTTTTTTTTTTTTTTTTTTTTGGAGACAGGGTCTCGCTTTGTGGTTCAGGCTGGCCCTGAGCTCAGCCTCCAACTCACATCACAGCAATCCTCTTGCCTCTGCCTCCCAAGTGCTGGGATGACAGGCGTGAGCCACCACATCCAGCACTGTGGTATGTGGTACTGGTTGCTGCTGGGTGTGAGTCTCCACACCCAGTATGGTATATGGTTACCAGGGATTGAACCCAGGTCCTTGCGCTTGCAAGACAGGTGCCGGAACCACTGAGCTAACTCCCCGGCACCCTGTTTAAATTATTCTATCTGTAGCCAGTAGAATGTTCTTCAAGTTGGTTTCTATCAAACTTTGAAAGTTCCTTTGCTTCGTAGAGTAAATATTCAGGGCTCATCTTGTGCTCTTCCTAGCTAGTTCTTTAAAGGGCCCTAATTCCTTTGGGTGAAAAAGTAGTATTTAAACTGGACATAGTGGTGTACACCTGTAATTGCAGCGCTCAGGAGGATCACCATGAGTTTGAGACCAGCCTGGGCTATATGGTGAACTCAAGGTCACCCTAGACCGCAAGCTGTCTCAGAGAGAGAGAGAGAGAGAGAGAGAGAGAGAGACACAAAGAGAGAGACAGAGAGAGAGTTAGGGAAGGAGGGAGGAAGAAAGGAAGACAAAGAAAAGATGGTGACTCTAAAAAGTGTATAGTCCCTAGGATTTCTTAAATGGCTCTGGACACACAGGATAGAGACTACATTTCCCAGAGTCCTTTGCTGCTCACTAGGTTCATAAGACTATGCCCTGGTCCATGGGATATAGATGGAATGGGGGATGATAGCTCCTGGAAATGTCTTAGAGGAGGTAGCTGTACCCTTTTCATCCCTTCCTCTTCTCTCCTATCTGTACTATGGGTTCTGTGGCCAGAGCCAAAGTGGTTTTCTTGAACCATGAAGCCTAAACTCAAGGTCTTTGAGACAGAAAAAGACATCCAGAAGCAGTGTCCCCTAAGGATAATCTCACTGGCCAAACCTCCTCACTTACTTCTACGCATCCCCAAGGGACAGACTTCAGCTTTGTCTCACTGAAACCACCCTATACATTTTAATGTTTTGTTGCGAATGTTACTGTTTTGATGCTCATTTTTCACTTTTTTATTTCTGGGACTCAAGTCCAAAGCCGAGCCAGTTAAGCAGGGCATGGGCGGAATCAATCAATACAGTAAAATACTGTGTTAACCATGGAAAATAATAATGTGAAGTGCACTGAGGAGTGTGGAAATGAGTTCGTTGTATATCAGGTTTGAAAAGCTGGTTGTATAGCACCTGTGCCACATGAAGACCAAAAAGAAATGTGAATAGAAACAGAAAATTGAACTTATAGTGCCCCAAACTTTGCCATGGGTAGATAGTTCACCTGTGTGATACACATTGAAATAAACTTTTTTGTTGTTTTTGGCAGGACTGAGGATTAAACCAGGGCTTTTATACTAAACTACATGCTCAACTATTTGTTTACTTTTTATGTTAAGGCAAGCTCTTGTTAACTTACCCAGCCTGGGCTTAAAGTGGACATCCTCCTGCCTCAGCTTCCCAGAATGCTGGGATTACAGACACAAGCCACCACACCTAGCTGATGCATTGTTCTTGAGGTGGTGAGGAAGCTGGTCTCAGTGTCTGTCTGTCTGACTGTCTTCTTCTCCTCCTCCTCCTCCTTCGTCTCTTTCTTTTTTGCTTTTTAGACCACTTTATTCCAACCTGAGCACCTCAATGTAAAACTAAACACCAGTAAACTGTTTTCCTTGCTAATTCTGAATTACTGTAAAATATACAAGGCGTCTTCTAGGAGTTCGACCCTTAAATAGATTATTAAATCATCTGACACATGGTAGATTTCATATAATGAAAATACCTAAAAATTAGTGCAAAATACAGAACTTATCAAAATAAAGTGGACTTTGAGAAGCAAGGCTGCAAGATTGTTACTAACATTGCAATATTTGTTACAAATTCTAGATACATTGTTTCTTATGATTCTAGCCATGTAGGAACTGAAACCCCCTTTTTTTCCCAAGGGTAACAGAATTAGCTGTTTTAGTAACTGTATATTTTGTATAGTTTTAAGCAACTCTTAAATATTACAGAAAAATAATAAACATACATGAAGACTACAATGCAGTACCCTATCTACAATACAGCTGAAGATAAAATTCAAAACAAGTTTGAATGTACGTGATTGTTAGTGCACTGACTGTTTTACATCCAAAGGAAACAAAAGCCTCTTCCCTGCCCGTGAACAAGACCTATGTAATGGCAAGCAGTGATTAAAAAAAAAAATCAGATACCTGGTTTGCTTCATTTCTATTGAAGAGCTCACCTGAAGAGAACACTATTCATTAAAATGCATTTATTAGTTTTCATATTCCTAAATAAGATAGGGTTAACATTTGACTTCTTTACCACATTTAGAAAAATAAAAGTATTAGCTATGACTTAGTAGCTAGTAATACTCGTTCTCTTCCTGGAGATGCGGAACTGTTTTCTTGTGGTTAACTTAATAAAATGTGGAATGGGGACTGAGTCAGTGTCTGTCTTCTAAAAACACAACATGGCTCAAGTGACAGTGAGTGACAGGCTCTCTGCCCTCCTCTGGGTACTGGCATGAGACCCCAGCCACCAAAGAGGCCGAGTCTGTGCAGCGCTGGCACTGCAGCCTCCTTTTGCCAGAAGCCCTGGGAGCGAAGGGGCACAGTAGCTGCAGATTAGGGGTGCCCACACCACCCTGGCTGCCCCACCCAATGGAGTAGAGGTGACCAGAACCAAGGGAGATTCACAAGCAAATGAAATATTTTTACTTTGAGACACCAAGTTCCTTTTAAAAGTCTTTATTGAGATATAATTCTCATACCATAAAATTCAGTTATTTAAATTGTACAATTAAATGGTTTTATTATATTCAGAGGGTTGTGCAACCATCACTGCAATCAATCTGAAAACATTTCCATCAACCCCCAAGGAAGCCCAGGGTGAGGGTTCCCTGCACCCCTCCAGCCTTGGAACCTCCTAGTGTCCCTCCCCCATATCCTGCTCTCGACACTTAAGATGAAGAGAGTCACATAGCATGGGGTCTTCTACACTTGCCTTCTTTCAAAACGCATAATGTTTCCAAGGTTCATCCCTGGTGGAACGTGTGTCAGTATGTTGCTATCCCTTTTCTTTGCCGAGTAGTATTCCCTGTGTAGTTTGTACCTATCTTTTGATTGTCACAAGTAACACAGTCATGAGCCTTTTATCTGAGAATGTGTATTACTGCATCTCTTGTGTCTATACCTAGGAGTACAATTCCTGAGAAATGTGATAACTCTGTATTTAGCATTTGAAGTCCTTCGCAGTTGTTTTCCAGAGTGCCTACCTTCTTTATGCTTCTCATCAGCATTGCGTGAAGGCTCTGGTTTCTTCATATTCTCACCATTACTTATTTTTGGTTTTGGGGGGTTTTATTGTTGTTGTTGTTGATGTTGTTGTTGTTGTTTTGAGACAGGATCTGGCTTTGTAGTTCAGCCTGGCTTTGAACTCACCACAGAGCCCAGGCTAGCCTCCAACTCATGGTGATGCTTCTGTTTTAGCCTCTGAAATTTTGGGACTACAAGCGTGTGCCACCATACCTGGCTTCCATTTTTTTTAATAGGTTATTTAATTTTTTGTAATCAAATTAATTTATATTATAAATGTTCTTTATATATTTTGGATATATCTCTTATCAGATATATGACTTGTGTGCGTGTCACAGGGTCTCACTATGTAGTTAAGGGTGGTCTTACACTCACTGTGTAGCCCAAACTTGCCTTGAACTCATAATGACCCTTCTGTCTCAGCCTCTCAAGTGCTGGACTACAGGCGTGTGCTATCACATTGGGCCAGATATAGGATTTGTAAATATTGTCTGCTGTTCTGTGGATTGTTTTTTCACTTTCTTGATGGTATCATTTGCAGCACAGTAGTTTTTAAATTTGAGACAGCCCAAGGCAGGTATGATGGCCCCTACTTGTAGTCCCAGCTGAGTGGAAGGCTGAAGTAAGGGAATTGCTGGAGCTCACACATTGGACTGAAGCCCCCATAACCTGGGAAGATCCCATCTCAAACAGACAAGAAAACAAAAGCACCAAACAAACAAACAAAAAAAGCAAATTAACCTTCAGGAAGTCCAAAACTGACTAACCTAACCCAAAATGTTTTCTTCTAAGAGTTTCACAGTTTCAGGTTTTACTTTTTATGTTCAGGCCATCATTTCATTTGGAGTTGATTTTTATACATGGTGTGTGAGGTAGAGGCTGGATTTATCCTTTGTGCGTGGATCCACTTGTTCCATCATTTGTTCCCCCCCCACCACCATCATTTGTGAAATACATTGTCATTTTTCCCATCAGATAGTCTTGGCAGTCATCAAAAATCAGTTAAGCAATAATCCCAGAACTCAGGAGGTTGAGGCAGGAGCATTGCTGTGAGTTGGAGGCCAGGCTGGGCTATATAGTGAGTTCAAGGGTAGCTTGAGCTACATACATAGCAAGACCCTCAAAAAAACAAAGAAAACAGGGCCAGGGTTATAGTTCAGTAATTCCAGCATCTGCCTTGCAAATGCAAGGTCCAGAGTTTGATCCCCATAACTACATATCACAATGCTGGGCATGGTGGTTTACACCTGTAATCCCAGCACTCGGGAGGCAGAGGCAGGAGGATTGCTGTGAGTTCCAGGATTGCCTGGTCTACATAGTAAGCTCAGGGCCAGCCTGAACTACAACGCGAGGCTGTCTGGAAAAAAAAAAAAAAAAAAAAAGGAAGGAAGGAAGAAAGAAAGAAGAAACAAAGAAAGGAAAGAAAGAAACCTGTTAACTACATATGTGAAAGTTTATTTCTGTGGCCTCTTATTTCTTCTATTCCATTGGCCTATACATGTGTCCTTATGTAATAAAAGCCAGGAAGTTGTGGGATAACTGTTATACATGCACTGTAAGTGGAAGTAGCAGAGAGGGGAAGTAGATGAAAGGGACTATGTGACAACTAAGGAGGGAGAAAGGTGACTGGAGGGAGATGCAAGAAACTTCACATTCCTTCTCAAGTCTTCTCTAACCTGTTCATTTGTTTAAAATTATATACTCTCAAAGTGTCTGTTGTCACTGGGTGTGCTGGTGCACATCTGTGATCCCACCACTCGGGAGGCTGAGGCAGAAGGATCGTTGTGAGTTGGAGGTCAGCCTAGACTACAAAGCAAGACGCTGTCTAATCCCCCTCCCCAAATCAAAATCAAATCAAATAATAAAAAGGGCTCAATCCCCAGCATGGAAAACAAAGGAAGGAAGAAAGGAAGGCAGGCAGGAAAGGAGGGAGGGGGGAGAGGGACATGCAAGGAAAAGCACTAGCTTCTAGCAGCAAATCAGGGGCTGAGGGACCAGCTGAATCCAGGTCTTCCCCAACGTGGCACACACACAACTCTTGGAAGCAGACCCAGCCTGCTTGCTCTGTCCCCTTTCTTTGGATCAATGGTGCCCAGGGGAGGGGGAAGGGAGATCCCAAAGAAGCCCTGAGCTACAGGCATGGGCAAGGAGGGGCCAGAAAAGCTCCGCAGGGTAGGCAAAAGGCCTTTTGAGCCAAAGCTGCCCATCGCTGCAGCTGCACACCCAGTCTGCCTGGATGCTCGGGGGGACCTGGCTGATGAGTCTGTCCTCAGAAATGCTTCCCCTGGTGTCTACCGCAGGGCTCCGGGGAGGAGGAGCGGATGAAACCCAGATCCAAACCCTAAGTGGAACCTGGGCTGGAGGGTGACAACCTCTTGGGCCTCCTGTTTTGGCCAGAATCTCAATAGCTTTCAAGAACAGGGAGAAGAGGGACAAGGTAGTAATTTGTCTTTTGAGATGCTGGGGTGGGAGCCTCAGGCCTCAGCAGTGACCAGTTTCACTTTCTTCTAGTCCTGCTCTGAGGAATCAGCTGCCTGAAGTGGTGAAAAGAGCCTGAGGCCCAGAATGTCACCGAGAGGTCAAGCACTTGCCTAGAGCGCTCGAGGTTCTGGGTTCCACTACCAGCACCCACAGAAGTGAGAAATGGGGGCCAGGCACTTAGCTCAGTGGTTCTGGCACCTGCCATGCAAATGTGAAGTCCTGAGTTCGATCCCCAGTAACCACATAGAACAGTGCCGGGCGTGTTGACTCACGTTCACCAGCAATCAAAATCACACACCACAGTGCCCAATGTGGTGGCTCACGCCTGTAATCCCAGCATTCAGGAGGCAGAGGCAAGAAGATTGCTGAGTTTGAGGCTCGCCTGGGTTTCACAGTGAGCTCAAGGCCAGCCTGAACTACAAAGCGAGACCCTGTCTCAAAAAAAAAAAAAAAAAAAAAATTCTCAAACTAATAGATAAGTAGGAGCTAGACGTGGTAGTGCACACCTATAATCCCAGCATCTAGGAGGCTGAGGCAGCAGGATAGATCGAGTTCAAGGCCAGCCTCTGAACTACATTGTAAGACCTTCTGTCAAAAAAACAAAAAGATAAAAAGATAAAACCCTATAGAAAAGTTGCAAGAACAGTGTAATATACCATTTGCCTAGCTCCCTCAATTATTACTATTTTGCTATGCTTTGTTAGTTGGGTGTACACTTTTGTTCCTGAACCATTTGGAAGTAAATTAGAGGCATCATCATATTCAGCACCCCTGAACACCCTAGCATACATCTCAAGAGTAAGAACATTCTCCCATATAACCACAATGCTATTATCACTCCTAAGAAAATTAACATTTATTCAATAATACTCTCTAATTTATAGTCTTTATTTCCGTTTCTCCATTGACTATGTGATCGAAAGCACACTAGTGGTTGCCAGGGGTGTGGGAGGTGTTGAAAGGAAAGGGTCACAAGGGGACTTTTGGGGTGTAAGGGAACTTTTCAAATGGAAATGTGTGATACTTCATTGGGAGTGCTGGAGTGTGTGTAAAATTGCCAAGACTGAGAACTATACACATAATAGGTGACTTTTATTTTGTATATGTTATACCTCAGTCAGATTGACTTGTTAAAAATGTGCTCAGTAGCTGGGCACGATGGTACACACCTGTAATGCCAACCCTCTGGGAGGCTGAGGCAGGAGGGTGGCAAATTCAAGCCCAGCCTGGACAACAATTTAGCAAAATCCTGTCTGAAAATAAAAGGGAGCTGAGGAGTTAGCTCACTGGGAAGACCCTGGCTTCAGTCCCTAGTACTGGAAAAATAAATGGCCCTGGTAGTCTCAAAGTGTTTCCTATCTCCCACCCCCAGACCTAGTATTTTATCAAGTTTCAGGCATTGTATTTGGCTGTCTTTTTCTCTTTAGTCTTCTCTGATCTGGGACATTTGCTCCTGCTGATTTTGTTCCTCATGACATTGATCATTAAGAAGGATAACAAAAGCCCAGACAGTTGTCTCATAGAATGTCCTACATTCAGGGTTAATCTGTTTCTTCATTATTGGATTTAGGTCATAAATTATTTTCCTTTTTGCTTCTTTTGTGATAGCGGGAATCCAATCCAGGGCCTTCCACAAGCCAGGCAAGTGCTCTACCACTCAGCAACCTCCAAGCCCTTTTTTCTTTATTACGAAGTGGAATCATGTTAAGTTGCCTAGGCTGGGCTTCAACCTTGGATCCTCTTGCCTCAGCCCCAGGGTAGCTAGGGTTACCAGTGTATACCACACGCCTGGCTGGGGTTCTGGAGCCTATCTGACCCACTTGAGCATCAGGTTGCTAGACTCGAGTCCACTGTCTCTGGGAAGCTCTGTTCTTGCCAATGGAGAACGGTGTGCGGATGCAGGGTAAGCTGGTGCTAAGTGTACCTGTGCCACCGAGCTGTCTAGGCTTCCCAGCAACTTTAACTCTTGAGTTGGCAATTGGTAGCTAGTATCATAAGGTTCTTTCTCTTCCCAGCGTTCCACATGTGGATATTCTCCTTACACCATGTTCCCATTCTCAGTATACGTAGCATTTGTTCTCTTACGCTGTGCATAAAAGACTGTCGGAATTATGACACAATTACTGCTACAAGAGTGCCGAGCAAAGTCCACATGATTTGTAGAGTTGTATTCCAGTAAGGATTTATACTCAAGAGTACTAAATTCAAAACTTTCTTAGGCTAATTCTTTTGCCGTGTGGTAATGTTATCAACGTGGTACAAAGGTTCACTGAGTCCTGTTTATTTTCAAATTCAATGTTTGCCTTTCTTTCTCTATTTTTATTTAATTTGCTTTTTAAAATATTTAAACATTCACGTGATTCAAAAGTAAAAACTATATAAACAGGCACACAGTGAAATGAGGGCTGGGGCTGGGTTCAGTGGTAAAGTGCCGCCTATCAGGGCCAAGGCCCTGAGTTCCATTCCGAACATCACAAAAAAGAGAACAAAGCACAAAATGAAACAAAATTACTGCAAAAATTAACAAAACAACAATACCCCCCCTCCAATCTTGCTTGTAGGAAATTGCACAACTATGAAGGAGCAGACTCCTTTTTGGCGGTATGGGGATCGAACTCAGGCCACTATGCTTCCAAGATAAGTGCAGTACCACTTGAGCTAAATTTCTAGCCCCTAGACTTTTTTTTTCAGATAAGGCCTCACTGTGTTCAGCCTCCGAAGTAGCTGGCACGACAGGTGCACACAACTGTGCCAGACTCCACACTTCTTTGTGGTGGGCCTTGAACGTACCTGTGCCACCGAGCTGTCTGGGCTTCCCAGCAACTTTTTACCAGTGAGCCAAGCCCTCACCTTCTTTTCAGTTTTTTTAAAATTCAGGGTTTTTTTAAAAGTAAACATTTTTTTGGGGGGGAGGGGTGGCTTGTTAGGTAGTCCAGGCAGGATTTCAACTCAGTATGTAGCCCAGGCTGGCCTCAAATTCCCAATCCTCCTGCCTCAGCATCCCCACTACTGGGATTCTAGCCATGTGCCACCGGGCCTGGCTTTTATGGCTGAGGTTGGAGGATTCCAAGTTCACCTCAGGCACTTTTGTCGCTGCGCAAAGTGGCCCCTGTTGATCCTGTGGGCGCCTCTCCAAGTTAGCCGCTGAGTTTTTAGGTGCAATCCTGCTGGATCATTGTGTATGCCACCCTATTCTCCTAATGCTTCCCCGCACCGAACTGGAATGAGCCATTTCACCAAGGCCTGTGGTCTTTTTAGAGGGAAGGATATTTAGAAACCACAGTCAGAGGTTCAGTGGTGCTTATCAGTATGTTTCTGGGCTTTTCCAGCAGAAACTTCCTTAGGACAGAATAGTATTTCACAGTGATCTCTGTCCCCTTTCATTTGCAGTGTCCAAGATGGAACCTGCGGCCCTTTGTATGTTAAGCAAATGCTTCACCACCGAGCCCCACCCTGGCTCTTGCAGGGACATTCCTGATTTGATTGTAGAACTTTTTATTTTTTCGAGACAGGGTCTCGCTTTTATAGTTCAGGCTGGCCCTGAGCTCACTACATAGCCTAGGTAAGCCTGGAACTCACAGCAATCCTCCTTCTTCTGCCTCCTGAGTGCTGAGATTACAGGCATGAGCCACCATGCCCAGCACTGTGGTGTGTGGTTACCGGGATCAAACTCAGGACCTTGAGTGTGCAAGGCAGACGCCAGAGCCACTGAGCTAAATCCCCCGCCTTTGATCGTAGAACTTTTTGCTTAACCTCACCAATCCTATATTTTTATGTCTTTTCTCCTATGACAAATATCCTAGTTGTCAATACCAACGTGATTTCCCTTCATCTCATAACAGGAGAGACTCAACTAACAACACTGGCACTATCACCAATGATAGGATTACTAAACACAACTTAGAAGATGAGGCTGGAGGATTCCAAGTTCAAGGCCAGCTCCAGCAACTTAGTGAGATCCAGTTTCAATAAATGAATCAATAAATAAAAAGCCTAGGCATGTAGCTCAGTGGTAGAACATATATTTTGCATGAGCAAAGTCCTGGGTTCAATCTCCAGCACTGCAATAACAAGAATTAAAAAAAACAAAAACAAAAAAACCCTCAAAACAAAACAGAAAAACAACCCAACAGTTTCAAATGTTCCTACAGGGCCGGGGAGTTAGCTCAGAGGTTCCGGTGCCTGTCTTGCAAGCACAAGGGCCCGGGTTCGATCCCGGTAACCACATACAATACTGGGTGTGGAGACTCACCCCAGCAGCAACCAGTACCACATACCACAGTGCTGGGCGTGGTGGCTCACGCCTGTCATCCCAGCACTTGGGAGGCAGAGGCAAGAGGATTGCTGTGATGTGAGTTTGAGGCTGAGCTCAGGGCCAGCTTGAACTACAGAGTGAGACCCTGTCTCAAAAAATAAATAAATAAAAAATAATATGTTCCTACAGTTCTTTCTGTGCAGAGGGCATATCCACAAGAGACTAAATATTTGCCAGGTACAAAAAATTATCATATTTATTTATTTCCAGGATTGGAGATAGAACCCAGGATCTTTACAGTGAGCTATATCCCTGGCCCTTTAAAAAAAAAATTTTAAGAAAGTATCTCAATGGGCCGGGGATATAGCTCAGTGGTTCCGGTGCCTGTCTTGCAAGCGCAAGGGCCCAGGTTCGATCCCCGGTAACCACATAACAATACTGGGCATGGAGACTCACCCCAGCAGCAACCAGTATCACATACCACAGTGCCGGGTGTGGTGGCTCACGCCTGTCATCCCAGCACTCGGGAGGCAGAGGCAAGAGGATTGCTGTGATGTGAGTTTGAGGCTGAGCTCAGGGCCAGCCTGAACCACAAAGTGAGACCCTGTCTCAAAAAATCTTAAAAAAAAAAAAAAGAAAGAAAGTATCTCACTATGTTGCCCAGGCTGGGCTCAAAACTGTGATCTTTTCTTTTTTTTTAATTGAAATCTTTATTGGTACATTACATATACACATCATCGTTGCACTCCACAATGGGATAAACCTGTGATCTTCTTAACTCAGTCTCTGAGAGTGTTGGGATTATAGGCATGAGTCATCAGACCCAGTTTATTTACTGTTTTAAAGTCACTGAAGTAGTTTTCGGTGTGGTTGTACCACCAACTGAATGTATAGATTTAGTTGTTTCATTCTGCTATTTGATTTATAAGAATTACTTCTGGTTTGTAATTCTGAAAATTCTCAAGTTAAATCTGTAGCATGAGCCCCTGGGTGTGGTTGATGGTATATGCCTATAATCCTAGCACTCTGGGAGGCTGACGCAGAAAGATAGCAACTTCAAGCCAGCCTGGGCAACTTCACAAGACTGGCTGAAAATCAAAGGAGAGTGGCGTTGTAGCTGAGTGCAGAAGCTTCGGATTCAACCTCCTGTGCTACGACAAACACAACCATACTGTACAACTCTTACACAACCCCTCCACTAACTTTACCATTTTAAAAAGTAAAGCAGACAGGAGATATACATGCTTTAACTCTTAACTGTGTGTACTTTCCTTCACTTCATTTCTTTCATTTAAGGATAATATGCTGAAGATCACTCCAAAGCAATTTAGAGAATTATTCCTCAGTTCTTCCTACAGTTGCGTAGTACATTCATTGTTAATTCAACCAGCGCCCCACTAATGGAGACTGGGTGCTCTTGCTCTTTTGCTATTACAACTATTAGGCCAATTTTGACAATAGAAAAACAAGGCTGAGAGGGTAAGTAATTTGCCCAACTTCACAGAGATGGGAAGCATATTAGATTTGATTTGGCTGAAGCAGTAGAAAAACGCAAAAGAACAGTGGCTTTGACATAATAGTTTATTTTTCTGAAATGTAAAAGGCAGGCGGGGTGGCATGTGGGCTCTGTTCCCCTAGGTCCTCGGGGACCTAGGCTCCTTGACTTCCTGTTCAGCTTGAACACCACACCTCAAAGCCCAAGGTGGCTGCTCCAGCTACACCTGTTACAATCACAGTCAAGCCAGAAGGGAGGTCCAGGGAAAGGACTTGGCCTTGACCCTCAGGCACACCTTCAGAAGTTAGATGAACCACTCCTGCTCTTTTCATACCCACTGCAGGCTCCTTTGCACAAATGTTAAACTCCGTGCAGATCCACTGGTACCAACAGTTCTTTTAGATCCCCTCTGGGGCTCTCTCCACACAAGGCCCACACTCTGTACCTCTGAAGGGCCCCTCTGGTGGGTCCTTCTAACATCAATGGACGAAATTGGTACACACCCAGTGTGATGCCAACTCTGCCATGGTTGCCTGGACCTGGGTAGGTCAGCCACCTCTCTGAGAGCTGTCCACCCGTGTGCACCTTCACAGCTCTGCCTGCATCAAGGCATCACACTGGTGATGGGCCACCCCCGCTGCTGATGGGGTCTGTACTTGGGACCCCGACTCCCGTGCCTCCATGCCCATGAGGACTTCCTGGACATAGGCAGCAAGCTCTTCTACTGACTTTGCTGGGTCCTGGCCCCCTGATACTCCCATCAGTTGTCCCACAGCCCAATTTCCAACAACTCAGAATTCTGCAATATAGTTCCACATTACAAGCTCATCCTTAGACATCTCCTATACCTTCTCCTTACTTCCTCCACATTCCTAAAATGGGAGGTTCCACCAGCCTTTTTGGACTAATAACAGAATGAGCCAAGTGTGAGAGTGTACACCAGTAAAAATCTTAGTACTCTGGGAGGCTGAGGCAGGAGGATCAAGCTCAAGCTCATCCTGGACAATTTAGTGACTCTGAGACCTTGACTTCCCTCACCCCAAATTTAAATGGGTGTTGGATTCAATTCCTAGTACCGAAAAAATAAAGAACAGAATGATCATCATTTATCTAAGATAGAAACCTCAGGTGGCCTTGGAACCCTCTTATTTTTTCATTTTTGAGACAGGATCTTGCTTTGTAGTTGAGGCTGGCCCTGAGCTCACTATGTAGCCCAGGCCAGCCTCGAACTCACAGCAATCCTCCTGTGTCTCCTTCCTGAGTGCTGGGATTGCAGGCATGAGCCACCATGCCCACACTATGGTACGTGGTACTGATTGCTGGTGGGAATGAGTCACCATGTCCAGCATTGTTGTATGTGGTTACCAGAGATTGAAATCAGGATCTTACACTTGCTAGGCAGGTGCCAGAACCACTGAGCTAAATCCCCAGCCCTGGAACCCTCTATGTCCTCTAGCCCAAATACAGAGCCAAACATCCTTAAATTTTTGTTTTGGTTCTGAGATAGAGTTTCCATATGTAGTTAGGGTGGGCTTGAACTCCAGGTACTCCTCCTACCTCAGCTTCTCAGTGCTGCAATTACAGGCATGTACCCTACCACGCCTAGCTTTGCCATCTCTTTAATCCTAGGGAGGAGCCCCTTGTTGCCTGAGGTGGTATAGGCCCCCCAATCATTTTTTCACGTATTTTCTGCTGGACTTGCTATCTGCCTTTTTCATTTCTCCATTCCTACTTATTGTTTGAAGTGACTTCCTAAAAAAACAAAAGTCCAGCAAACTATTAGCAGAAGTTGACTATGCAGCAAAGGAGGCTGTGTTGATACAGGATGACAAGAACTTCTCTGTGGAATGCTTGGTATAACGGTGGAAGTGTATTTTTTAAAATCAGAAAATCAGAAAAATTAATAGATCAAAACCCATGTTAGGGCTGGGGATTTAGCTCAGTGGTTCTAGCACCTACCTTGCAAGTGCAAGGGCCCAGGTTCCGTCCCCTGGAAACCACATACAATACTGGAGACTCACGCCCAGCAGCAATCAGTACCACATACCACAGTGCTGGGCGTGCTCGGGAGGCAGAGGTAGGATTGTGATGTGAGTATGAAGCTGAGCTCAAGGCCAGACGGAACTACAAAAAGTGAGACCTTGTCTCAAAAACAAAAACAAAACAAAACAAAAAACGCCATGTCAGTTGCCCTCTATCTTTAGCATACATTCCAAGTCATTTGGTGCTCAATTTCAGACAAAAAAACTCTCTGCGTTAGATGACTACGTCAGGTCCCTCCTCATGTGCACTGTGGCCTCTCCTCAATCTGGCCTCAACGTGCCCTGGTTTAGTGCAGGATGGGAAAACATCCAGAACATTGTGAACACAAATGGATTAACAGAGGACTTGGGTGCTCAGGTCTTGGCAAGGACTGGAAGAACAAGTCAGGAACAACTCTCCAGCCCCAGGGTTCAAGAACAATCTGCTGAAGCTGTGATCCAAGGATCAGGAGGCTGACACTACCACCACCACGTTGTGTCACATCACTCAAAAAACTGAAGGCTAAGTACTGGAATGCTGGTCCCATCACCACCAGGCAGGTCTTCCTTGCCTTCCCTTTATGCTTCACAGTGGTGAGGATGGACCATGATACTCAAACATGCTAAACACCCACTCTGCCACTGAGCTACACCCATCCTAGTCTCTCCTCAAAACCTGTGATGGTGGGAAGATGCTTCTACCTCCTGCTGCCTTCCCAGCTGGATGTGCCCAAGGAACCTAGCTGCAAGGGAGCTGAGCAGTTTTCAGCCTTTTACCTCTGCAGTGAAGGTAAGATGCTAAAATGATATGAAGGCAGCAATCAAGGGCCAAATGACCACAACCAAAGCAGATACTTGTGGTAAAAGAACAGCAGAAAAGCTGAAGCCAATGGCTCTAACGACGGTGACAGAACACAGAGCCCCAGAGGACAATACATAATACCCAAAATGGGAGCTTTCTGAAAAGCTTTGCTAATGATTAGGGCTGACCATCCAAGTATAGTAGGTCAAAGGCAAAGGCAATGAAAGGCCTGCCAGTGTACTAAAGGAGATTGGGAAGAGAAAGACTGGAGAGATGGACAGATGTATGTCCAAGAACTAGGCTGTTAGAACAAGGCCTGCAAATCATATCTGGAGTTAAATCAATGACAATAATGCTTTGGGAACAAATAGGACACAAGACACTTCAATTTTCTCCTTTCTTCAACAGGTTTATTGCCTTTTAAGAAAATTTTTGTAAAATATAAATACAAAGGCAGAGAATTTACTTACAAAGTTAAAACACAGATTTCAAACATAAACACACAATTCAGAAAATTTTAGTTTTATGTACATTTTCAAGCAACCTCAACATATTATGTTAGTTTTCAGTATTTTACAGGGTACGGAAAAAAATAGCTCAAAGTCTTCTTTAAATAAGAGCATAAAATGTTTAAACATATAAACAATCCGGTTTGATGCGTGAAAACTAATTTCACAGCTTTTAAATTAGGATATAAAAATTTCATACAATTAGTTGTTGTGTGTGGATATGGTTTGAATTTATATTACACACCACTGGATTACATCCAGTAGCATCTACCTGGCCCGAGCAGGTACTCTGTAAACAAAACATAAAGATACAACATTACCAAGTGCCTTCACCAAATTCACTGCCTCAAACCAACCACACGCTTCTGACTACACATGACAGATACGGCCTGTCACCAGAGCTTTGTATGAAATTGAGTCAAAGTGTGGAACTCCTTTACATTTTTCTCCTTAAAAACGAACAGAAAAAAAAAAAAAAAAGACACGTTCCAAGTAAAAACAAACATACGTATCTCAAAGCATGTGTGGACTGAAAAGTAAAGAAACATTATAACAAGTTCATAAAAACTGACTTAAAAGTTTAAAAAGAAAAGAACAGCTTTCTAAGTCCTTCTGACTGGAGTAATTTCTCTTATATAAAGAAGAGATCTTTTCATATGTAATAGTGTCCTTTCTTTACAGAAATAGTCGTGTTATGACACATATGCACAAGGATTAACACTATGACACACTGTACAGTGGCCCTGGCGCTCACCAGTAGTCATCTGAGACCATGTCACTGGGGTGAAGCCACTCCACTGAGGAGCCCAGCAGGGTCTGCAGCTCATTGGTGAACTCCACCAGGTCCAACAGCTCCTTGCTTTCGGGGTTGAAGGCCTCCAGGTCTTTGGAGCAGGAGAACAAGAGGCTTGCAGAAACCTGCCGGTACAATTCCGCCTCTGCGATGGTGACAATTTCCACGTTGGGAAAATTACAGCGAAATATTCGGGAGGACATTTTTAATTTTTTAAGCACATCTGAGAGCAGTAGCCAGTTTCGAGGCCTACAAAACAGAAAAGCAAGTGGTTGGAGTTCCTGGCAAAATGAAAAAGTGTCCCAGCTATAACTCAGGACTCTAGAACTAGTTGTTTATAGGACAGTGGGCTGGGTTTCTTTGGTCTGACCCCCACCCTGCCTCCTCTGACCACTGTCCTTGCCTAGGAGCCCTGGATGCAGCCAGCTTTGGTGACATCTGGGGGGAAAACCATGTGATGGGGGCTCAGTGAGTGCTCGAGGGTGGAAAACGTGGGGAAAGTCCAGGTCTGTACCTCAAGGGCTCCAGTCAGGATGTAGGGACGGGGAGAGGGGAAGTCTACACCCCAACCCTCCAACTCTCCTCAGAGCTTTGCTAGCAAAGCATAACAAATACAAGGGTAACTTTCTTTTCTGAATTCTACCACCACCTTTCAATCCTTTCCTTAGTCTAAACCCAGGACTTTTCACGTTACGCAAGTGCTTTATTTATTTATTTATTCATTTATTTGAGACAGGGTCTCGCTTTTTGTAGTTCAGGCTGGCCCTGAGCTCAGCCTCCAGCTCACATCACAGCAATCCTCCTGCCTCTGCCTCCCGAATGCTGGGATTACAGGCGTGAGCCACCACGCCCAGCACTGTGGTATGTGGTACTGGTTGCTGCTGAGTGTGAGTTTCCTCACCCAGTATTGTATGTGGTTAGCAGGGATCAAACTCGGGTCCTTGCACTTGCAAGCAGACACCGGAACCACTGAGCTAAATCCCCGGCCTGCATGTGCTTTATTTACTGCTGAGCTATATCCCCTACACCTCCCCTATTCTTTGAGACATGGTCTTGCAAAAGTTGCTCAGGCTAGTCTTAACTTGCAATCCTCCTCTCACCTTAGTCTCTTGAGTTCTGAGAGTACAACAAGTTTGTATAATTGCACCCAGTTTTAACAACTGTCTACCTTTTTTGTGATGTTGAGTTATTGAACCCAGGGCTTCCTCCATCTTGGACGAGTGCTCCCTCTACCACTGAGCTATATCCTAACCTTTTTTTGAGACAGGGTCTCGCTTTATAGTTCCGGCTGGCCCAGAGCTCAGCCTCCAGCTCACATCACAGCAATCCTCCTGTCTCTGCGCCCCCCACCCAGTGCTGGGATTACAGGTGTGAGCCACCACGCCCAGCAATGTGGTATGTGGTACTGATTGCTGCTGGGCGTGAGTCTCCACACCCAGTATTGTTATGTGGTTGGGGGGGGCGGGGGGCGGGAATCGAACCCAGGCCCTTGTGCTTGCAAGACAGGCACCAGAACCAGTGAGCTAAATCCCTGGCCCTAAATCCTAACCTTTTATTTTATTTTGAGACAAGGTTTTGTCAACTTTCTCATGTTTGGCTTTGAACTTAAGATCCTCTGGTCTAAAGCACCTGGGATTTCAGGTGTGATCCACTGTGCTCATCCTGTAGTGACATTTTATAATGATATGCATGTTCACAACTCATTGAACTCTTTCGTTAAACACATGGCAGAGCACAAGGCCTGGGCTATAATCGTGAGTTTAAGGTCATGTATAGTAAGACTGTTTAAAAAAAACCCCAAATGTCACATGTGGTGACTGTTCTACTCTTATATGAGATGGAAAATATACATGTGTAGTACAAGACACTCCACATGACCAACAAGGGCTGCCTCTCCCCAATACTGAAGAGACTGAAGTATCCAACAGGCTGAGTTCCATGAAATGCCAGCCACGGACTTCCGGGGTGACACAAACCTCACCCTGACCCTGCTGGTTACAGTGATGCTGATGTGTGCGGACCCTTCTGGACAAGATCTCCTGCATTATTCAGGTTCAGCGGGCATGTAAAAGTTCCCTGGCCACCCCCATCTGTGTCAGGGGCTTTCTGACTCCTGCCACCCCAGGAATGGCTCTGTTAGTTTCAGCCACACAACAGTCATAGTCATGCTCACCCCTGAGCGACGGACACTTGGATGTTATAACATGGCAAGAGGGGGCTTTCAGAAAACTCAAATTCAAACATATCACTGTAGGTGTCATCATCATCATCCTGGTCTTCTGGTCCAGGGGGGTTTGCTAAAACCTCATATCCACTTTCATCATCGGGCTCTAATGTAGGACAAACAAGAGAGGAATCAGTGAGCTACAGCAGCAAGATCTCGGCGGTCCAAAACAAAAGACTCTAAGCAACAAGATTCTTTCCCAACCGAGTCCTGAATCTCGTGCCCACCACCCGCCTGCCTCCCTTGCGCACAGCAGACAACAATGTTTGATCCCGTTTACTTCCCACTGAACTTAGAACAATGCTGCTCACCACACACAGAGCTGCCATAGAACTCCCAAGAGCCACCGGAGTCGTCGTCACTGCGACCCTGTAGGTCATTCAAATAATCTGCGGGGGGTGGGGAGAGAGCAAGATAAAACCCACTGTCCAGTACAAAGGGCTAACTGAACCAAGGGTCCTGTTCCCTATAAATTCAAGACACACTGGCGTGTCAGTTCCTGCCCTCCCCGCCCTCTACCTCACTGGTACAAGTCTCTGATGCCCTGTTCTCTGCATTATCTGACTCGGAGAGATCACGGCCCACCTGCCTTCTCGAGGGACAGGCAATCCTGGCCCATAAAAATGGAGTTGGACTAACAAGCTATGATGCTTTCAGCCTTCATAGCAAAGGTAATGTAGCTTTCTATTATGCATCTCTTCTTTGATAAACTAAGCTGCTTCGCCCAGGAAGTGCCACTTAAGGTAAACAAGGGTGAGTCACGAGCATTAGTGGCATTCTTTGGCACTAAGTGTTCAATAAGGAACTAACTGCAGGTACGTGACACTCAGGCAGATCTCATGTTTCTGCTTTGGTGATCTCTTAATGCCTGCGGCTTAAAAGATGGGCCGTCTTATGATCAATTACCAAGCAACTTAAATAATTTCATGGATAGGGGGTTTGAGTCATTTTACCCAGACTCATGTAACCCTATGGTGCCATTTTAAGTGAAAATTGCATTTGTAGAAAACATAAGTAGTTTTATAAATCTTTTAAAAATTAGGGTAAACAGATCAATTAAAAAAACTAGCCTCTTGATTTGAGCCCCAGCATACCCCAATCTAAGGGATCTAGTCCAATTTCCTTTGTGGTGCCGGAAGCCGGGCCCTTACACACTCTCGAGGCAAGTGCTCTACCTAAGCCACACCGCCAGGTCCAACTTAGCTTTCTAAGTATAGTCATTCTTTGAACTTTGTTATACCTGTTAAAAACTTTTCCATAAGCTCACTGTGTGTCATTTTCATGATGGTTCGACCTGAGTACGTGGCCAGAGTAGGGTCAGCACCATAGGAAAGAAGCAAGCGGACAATTTCCAAGTGGTCGTTCTCCACAGCATCATGGAGAGGCCTGCGAAGGGACATAATGCATTCAAACGTGTAGGTCACCCTCACCTCCCAATCTTGTTTCAGTGACAGGCTAAAAGCAGCCACATGTCCCTCAGATGCTGACCCTCCTGGGTGCAGTGGGTGTGCAATGTTATCACACTGCAGACAGGGAAACCGAGGCACTGTGACTGGGTCCAATGAGTTACACTGTTATTTCAACCTGTATCTCCCTATAGGGCCAGTGAAAAGACTATTTCAGGTCTCATACTAAAATGCAAGTCTATTTTAACCCTAGGCCAAGTCTAAATTGAAAATATTTTCAATGAATTTACGTGGTGATTCACCATGTCAAGAAAACTTACAGGAGTTTAAAAAATGTCATCATCGGGCTGGGGATTTAGCTCAGTGGTTCTGGCACCTGTCTTGCAAGCGCAAGGGCCAGGTTCGATCCCCAGTAACCACATACAATACTGGGCGTGGAGACTCACACCCAGCAGCAATCAGTACCACATACCACAGTGCCGGGTGTGGTGGCTCACGCCTGTAATCCCAGCACTCGGGAGGCAGAGGCAGGAGGATTGCTGTGATGTGAGTTTGAGGCTGAGCTCAGGGCCAGCCTGAACTACAAAGTGAGACCCTGTCTTAAAAAAAAAAAAAAAGCCATCATTATGGAAGCCAATGCAACATGTGACTATTACACCATGGGGGAGCTGTCTCTGTTTTCACCTAGGTACGGAGAGATGTGGTTAGCAGAGGTTCCATGGAGCACCTCATACCAGAAAGCACACCGCCAGGCTAGTAGGGTGCAGGTGCCCAAAGCCCAGCCTGAAGGGCTTTTGTTTGAACATGTGACAGGCCCCACAGCATTTATCAGTGTCAGGAGAACTAGTGCCCTGCCTCCTGGCAACACCCCCTTCCACAGCCAGGAAGATGCTCATGCTGACTCAGACCTGGCTCTCTGACCAATACACTGCGGGTAGGGGGCAGGGCCTAGGGTATGGATGGTGACAGCAGAGCCTGCAGAGCCAGTAGAAGTGCAGTTAGTCCTCTGTCCATCCTCCAGGGGCCATCAGTCACATGCAGTGCAAACGGTAATCTCATGGAGGGTGGCGAACAGTATGGGGTTTTACAAGGCAACATTCAGATCACTCAAGAAGCTCTTGATATTTTCAGAGGCTTTGCTCCATGGGACAACTGCAGGACAGGCCAACGCTAGGAGTGTTAAGTCTAAATCTGCCGGCGAGGTCTGTGGCTCTCCATTCTAGAATTGAACCAACTCGATTCGCTCTATTCATCTTCCTGAGCCATGCCCCTGACAGGCACCAGCTAAGAGCAAGACACACCACTGACCTGGTTCCATCTTGAGCACTGCAGTTGACATCAGCGCCATACTCAAGAAGGTGTCGAACGATGTTGAGCCATCCCCTAGCACAAGCCTCATGCAGGGCACAGTAACCTGCATTGTCACGATGATTGACATCACAAATCTTGTTCTCCAGGCAGTACAGGACCACTTCCTGTGGGGAGGGAACAGGGAAATGCCTCTGGATCAGCATTCAATGACCACATAATGGCAACTTCTTCATAAGAGGCCTAAAACACATCCTGAGGCCTGAGAACCCAGATGGCTTATGGATGTCTTTGTGAGGGGCAAAGGAGTATGTAAAAGACTAGGCCATGGGGACAGTGTTGTCCCAGACTCTGCAGCCTCTGCAGGATTGAAACCTGTCTCTGAGCCCCAGCTACCTGGCCCCGGGCCCCCTTATGCTCTAGTTTCTCTGAGCCTCTATCTCTTTCTCTGGAGCAATGTCATGGTGTCTGCCGTAGGACTGTGAAGAAGGTGTGAACAGAGAGCCACAAAAACATGGCAGGGAGGACAAAGAGCTTTAAGGTACAAAGGTACTCTCATTCGATCAGGCCAGCCGTAGGCAGTAGCAGTATGTGACAGCCTAGATGGCTGGCTGGGTGGATGGAAGGATGGAAGGATGGACGGATGTACAGCCCATGTGAAGGAAGAGATGAAATGAGCAGGACACCCTTTAGCTCAGGTCAGCACCAGGGCAGGGAGAACTGTGAGCAGAGCTCCAGAGAAGGCGCAAACCATAATCCCAACTCCTTGCCAAGGTTAGGACCGGCCTTAGCAATTTAGGGAGCTCCTGTCTCAAAATAAAAATTACAGTGAAATGGGCTGAGGACATAGCTTCGTGACAGAGCACTTGTCCAGCAGGTTAAGGTCCTGGGTTCAAACCAGTACTTGCAAATACAGTGGGGTAGGGGCAGGGGAGAGATGGAGAGAGAGGGGACATGTCATCATCAAAAAATGATATGACAAGGGCACAGCTCAGAGCCCTTGCCTTACATGTGTAAGAGCCTGGATTTCATTCCCAGCACCACAAAAAAGAAAACAAAGAATTGACACAATAGCCTCAAATCCTCCCCTATCCTTTTTCCACCTAACTTTCCACCCCATTCCAGGCTAAATCAATATAATATTCTCATATTTACCTAAGTTAATGATGAGAATCTGACAGACCACATATGGTAGGCCTACACAATTTAGGCACGAAATAAAACAAGTCCCTCCTTCCTCCTTTGCAGAACGTGTTCTGTGTCAACAGTCTGCATGAGAATCACTGTTATTAATCTTACTTCTTTGGAGTTTTAAAATATTAATATGAAACATTCCCAGTAAGCAGAGCAGTAATTTATTCAATATTTTATTACCTTGATTAAGAAAGTTTTCAAACACATAGAATAGTATCTGCCACCAGAAAGCAGGTTACATTGTTTTCCAAGTCATGCCCAGTAGAGACCTGTCAGGCTCCAACAACTAGGAGGGGGTGGAGAAGGGGTGGGGGTGCAGATGCACGTACAGGTGACTGAATACGTGGCGTCTCCCCCAGGGAGGTACCCTATGGGTCACAGTGGGCCTTCTTTCGCAATAACTCTCAAGAAAATCATCTGTGAGACCTAAAACAGGCCTCATTCTGGCCACCTGGAGATGCGAGGTAGGTTTGAACAACCTGTACCCTTTCAGGAACACGTCGGCGAGAGGCATGCATTTGCACGGGGCTGACTAGAATGTTCCACATGTCCCCCAGTGGGCTCTCGGCTGCACAGGGTATGCCATCCACACCTTGTTGCTTCAGGTCACCGCAGCAGCTCCCTTCTAAAACAAGGGCAGCAAGAGAAAAAGCATGCCCACAGAAGCGCTTCTTCCTTCAGGTCCTAACCTGCCAGAAAGCCCACAATCCTCTGAGCTCCCAGGCCACCTGCCCGGAGCACTGGTATCCAGGATACCGCATGAAGCTGCTGCTCTTTTCGCAGGCCCTCACTAGCTAGCCTCGAGTGGACGGCTGCAAGCTAATGAGTTGTGTGCCCCAGCCAGAAAGAAGCTGGGTCACGTGACTCCAGGATCCGCTCTGAGCGCCACCGACTGCTGTGCACAGATCAATTTACTCAGATCCCGGTGGCCTGCCTGGTGTCCTCCCGACTCAGGGTTTATTTGTTCTGACAATTATGGCCTTCACCTGGAAACCTTCATTGCTATGAGGGCTGATTTGAGGGAACATAGAAACGAAAGGATGTCGAGGTGGAAGGGTGTCATCTACTCTTTTCCTGGAGGATGGCAGGAAAGGTGGCAGTGACCCACCACCCGCAGTCCCACTCACTGGGACACCATGGCCCATCCCAACTCAACACCACGTATCCCCAGGAGAGTGGTCCCTGTATGTCCATGGTGGCTAAAGGAGGAAGGAAGGCGGGAGGAAGGGGAGTGAGGAAGGCGGTGGTGTTCTCACGCAATGCCTGCTTGAGGAAGTGAGGCCCACAGCGGTCAACCCAGGATCGGTTAACCTGAGTGTCAGACTTGTCACTCAGGTCTTCTGGAACCTGGTCCTCTAGGAGGACTCAAAGACACAATCAAGGACCTCAGCTAGGGGGCTGCGATCCAGCTGTGAGCAGTGGCTCCCACACTCTCTCTGTTGGGGTCACTTGGCCCAGTGACATTCTCCTAGCTGGGGTGGGGTTGCTTAAATATGGTGACCCGTGTCAACAACAACAGAGGATGGCAAAGACGACAGACAAATATGACTACCCGACACGTTTCTTGATTGATTTTCTACGCTAGAAGCGGGAGTGTTTGAAGGACAGCCCACCCATTCCCAAACAAAATCAAACTGTTTTTGTTGGACAATTCTCTGTTAAGCGGCTATAAGCCGAATGCCATTAACCGCAAAATGTAACCATAAAGGCCATAAACCCGACATTGTTAATTAATTAAATGCCTCATTAACTTTTTTAAAAACATGATTTATTCAATTCATAGAAAATTTAACCATCACCACTAAATGCACAAGCATGTGGTTGCGCGTTGGGATTTTCGCCTCTGAAACAGAAGCCTCCTTAGCAGGAGGGAAGGTTCAAGTGTCCTGAGCCTTTTGGGCACTCTCTTTAAGACCAGTCTGAAGACAGGAGGTGTTTCCAAACCTCGAGAACCAGGTTAGCACAAAACAAAGGTCAGACAGCCTTTCCATTACCCGTGAGACCTTCAGCAGAGCAGGAAACAAGAGCAAAGGCTAACTTCTGGACAACTTGCCCAAAGCTGTGCATTCAAATGGCACCTTACCAAGGATAGGCAGGCAAACTGCCCTTCCACTTTACAGTTTCCTGCCACATCTGAAAGGCTCGTCATCCCAACATTTTACCTTCTGCCTAAAGAAATTCCAGACAAATGGATTCTCAGCAAGCATTTTCACCTAGTAGTTAAAACACCACATTTAGTGACCGGCGAAATTTACATATTGAAATTTACACTTGAAGGGAAGTAAGGGGTTGTCCTTGTATAAAAATTCATGAGGCCACAACAGGCTGGAGAGCCTAAGAAGTATGGATCATCTGCTCCTTAGTTCAGGCCTCAGAGCTACTGGCGGTAGGAGAATGGTTCCACAGAGGACCCATGAGCTCTCTGGTCACAAAGGGTAAGATCCGGCAACGTGACTCCCAAGATCCAAGGACAGGCCACACACCACACACCACCTCAAGGAGGAGGAGTTTACTGGAAGCGCAAATCCTTGGTCTGCAGTGGGTGGCCCTGCAGGCCAAAGGGAGCCCCGGCTCACTAAATCTCCCCTGTCCTGCCATGCAAAGGGTGTGGGAAGCCAAGTGGGTGCCAATTGGGAGTCACAGAAAAGCAACACACCAGGAAGCAAGCTAATTTCCAGAGACCTCTCTGCAAGATAGTCCAGACAGCCCCCAAGAGACACACTTCAAACCATGGCACACAAGACCCAAAACACTTTGTTAGTACTTTTAAGAAACTGTCCCACGGGCCGGGGAGTTAGCTCAGTGGTTCCGGCGCCTGTCTTGCAAGCGCAAGGACCCGGGTTCGATCCCCGGTAACCACATGCCACACTGGGCATGGAGACTCACCCCAGCGGCAACCAGTACCACATACCACAGTGCCGGGTGTGGTGGCTCACGCCTGTAATCCCAGCACTCGGGAGGCAGAGGCAGGAGGATTGCGGTGATGTGAGTTGGAGGCTGAACTCAAGGCCAGCCTGAGCCACAAAGTGAGGTCCTGTCTCAAAAAACCAAAAAAAAAGGAACTGTCCCAGAGGTGAGAACCAGCATAACCTGGAGGCCGTGTGACTCCACCTGGATGGGCCGGCAGCAGGACGAGGAGTGAAAGCCAGAGTGGCCAGGCCCTCATGCTCCTCCAGGGCTGCACACCGAGCATGCCGAGCTGGATTTCGTTCTCACCATCCAGCTCGCCGAAGGCTGGTGCCAGCATAAAACATGCCTTAGTTCTGCAGACTATTATATCACAACTCCAAGCACTTAAGTGTATGGTGGGATCGCATGGGTGAAGGAAGCAGATCTATCCCCAGGAGGGCTGAACTGTGTAGGAAGAGCCACTGTAATGGGACCCAGTCCTGGGCCAGGGAGCTGGGAAAGCTCAGCTTTGGAGTCACTGTGCTATATCATTTCCAAGTCATTTAAAGCTGTCACCCCAGCCGCAGTTTCCTTTCCTCATCTGAAAATAGGATGATGTTAGTCACTACCACACACAGAAGGGCAAAATGCATTACTCTGCATCACGTGGTTTAGAAAAGGGGCCTTGTACAGCGCTTAGTGTGACCTATGGGGACCATGCAAAGCTGGGGAGCTAACTTCCCCTCTCTCGGCAAGAGCACCCTGGTAGCCCCACCCTCAGCCCTCCACCTGGGATATCATAAAAATGCCAAAATAGTTCAGGTCGCATCTTTCTACCTTACTAATCAGAATCCAAGTGGACTTATTAAAATTTCCCCAGTTGCCGAGCACTGGGTTAAGTCAGACTTTCTATCAGAGATAAGTGAGTGAGACTAGAGGAGGCCAGAGCAGCCTGTCTGAACACAAACTAAACACCAGAGAGGCCTTTCTTTTCCTACTAAGGCCAAACACTGAACAAGCCACTAGAGACAGCTTCTGGGCTGGGTCATGGCAGAGGTGGAGGGGCTGGGTTCTGCTCTCCAAGCCCCATCCAGTAGACACACACACTCACTCACTCACTCACCTCATAGCCCAGCCGGGCCGCTCGCTGCAGCAGAGTCTCTCCAGCGTTCTTATTAACAATAAGTCTCCGAGCTTCGGGTGGCATGGGGCGGGACTGGGTAGCCTCTTGAGGGGAACTTGCCCGCGGCAGCTGCGTGGACTGGGAGGCTGGTACCAACTGTTGTAAGCGGTCAAAAGATTTGGGCTCCTGCTTGGCTGGTGACAGATCGTAGTCTGAACTGGGCTCGGGCCGCTTCCGAAATCTCCGGACAGTTACCTGTCAGCAGATCACAGTTAAGGCTATATGCCTTCTGACACTAGTCTCCTCTTTCCCCCCTTACCAAGGAACAATTTTTGGGGGGAGGAGTGTCAAACCGTGAGGGAAAAGGGCTTTTATTCTTACTGGTTTGAGACTTTCGGAACATGCCCTCAAGGGAGGACAGGGATAGCATGTGGGGAGAATACAGGAAAAGCAGAGCTTTGGGCCCAGGAAGGAACCCCGTGTGGGGCCTAAGGCCACGAGGTACCTTGCCGTCAGTGTTCTCTACGTAGTAGTCCCCTGTCAGTGACAAGCTGCGCCTGGGCTCCTGAGGTAACAAGTGCTTGGTTTTGCACAGTCTCTTCCCGGATGGCTTCTCGCTGCTGTCGGTGTATTTCTGCGGCAGGGAGGCAGGCTGGCAGTCCTCTTCGTCTGTGCACAGCACATCTGTCTTCTGGCTTTCTTTAATTTTCTGCTGTTTGGCAGGCTGCCTTGAGGCTGGCGTGCAGCTTGGCTGAGTCTGCTTTTTGCCGCTTGCATTGGTGGATGAAAGGCTCTTCATGGGCGGAGAGCCGGCGAACACAGGCAAGCCTAAATCCGGTGGGGGGTGGGCAGGGGGGAGACGGGGCAGGAGTTACACAGTTGTAGCCAGCACAGGAAGAAAAGCCCATTGTTAGCCCCGATCACTGAAGCGGCTTCAGTTTTTAAAGATATACCAATTATGTTTTCAAAGCATTAATATTTTAATTATCCCACATTCAAACTGCAAATAGGTTAACCCACAAAATGCCAAGTGGCAAGTTTCTCAAAAGGGCCAGGAGTAGAGGACTCAAGCCAGCTGCCCCGCTCTCATGCCCTTACCCACTGGGCCAGGGTGGACTTGGTGACCAGAGATCATCTACGTTGGAAGGAAGCCCCTGGCAAGGCCCTGGGGCCGCCCAGAATTCCTTTCCTGCCCAGTGCCAGGCTGGAAGTAGGAAGGGCATGGGCAAGGGGGTGCAAGGGCAGCACGACAGCTCTGCCCGCCACATCTCAGTCAGGGTCGACTTGTATGGCCAGGTCTCCACAGACCCAGTGGGCAGCGAAGGGTGACCTGTGCGTACCTTGTTCACTGTCACTGGATTTGAAGGACTCCTCTGACCAGCCTCTGTTGCCTTTGGCCTCTGCCCTTTTCCTGCCGCCTTTCTCCTCGGTGATGTTATTCCCCTGGGCTGTGACCTCAGGCTGAACAGCCTGGGCCACTTCCTTCCTGCTTTGGCGGCCAGGCTTGCTCTCTGCGGCTGACACCTGCTGCTCCCACCGTTCTCTAAGGTGCAGCAAGTGGCGTTGTTTTTTAGGATGGAGCCCTGTTAATTCAATGCACACCTTCAGGTTGGTCAGCTCACTATAATGTGGGTCTTCTAAGTGGTTAGAGGAACTGTTTGTCATTTCCCTCTCAGGCCAGTCATCTAATGGAGAAATAACTACAAATTAATTAAAAAGCCTCCTGGGGGAGGGAGAACAAACTGTCTTACACATCACTAATGGGGTGGGGGAAGGAAGGGGTGCGGTCGCTGTTTCTGCTGGCGCAGGTCACTTGTTCATCTTTGGCCATCTCAGGGCCTGGGAGGAGGGAGGTGGGAGAAGCTTCCCGAGGCTCCGGGTTAGGAAACTCGGGGGGTGGTGTGGGAAGGGCAAAGCTCTGCTGCTGTGCCCACTGCTCCGCCCCCCAAACCTGTCTACAGGGCAGCGCGCCGCACATCCACAACTCCTGTCTCTGCCACGGCCACATGCACAGGCCTCCCGAGCAGGCAGCCGAAGCCGGCCAGGCTCACCTTTAGAGACCCGCCTTCGCTTGGCTTTCAGCAGAGGGTCCTCTGATGACTCTTCCACAGTGGTCTCAGTGTGGCTGCTGTCACCTGAGACTTTGCGCTTCCTGTCCAGCCGGAGGGTGGGGCTGTGTGGCATGTCTGCAGCCGCCTCCTGCTCGGCAGGCGGCTCGATCACAGGCTGTCGCTCCACGAAGTACTTCTCCACAGGAAGATCTTTGTCCTCCGGGGCTTCAAAGGGATCATGTTTGTTTCCACTACTGTACTCGCCTACTGGGAGGGGAGGCAAGAATACAGAACTGAAGGCCCAAGGTCCCCACGAGAAGGCAGATTCTGGGAGCAGGTGGGATCGCCACGCCTGAGGCAGAACCCTCTAGGGAGGCAGGGGGGCTCTCAATTCAGAAGCGCTGATCCCTATGAAGCAGTGCCATCCACAGGCCAGAGAGCGAGGCCTATGCCACACTTTTGCCTTCTCTTTCCTTTGCAGTGGGGCAGGGGGGTACTAAGAAAGGAGGGTGGCACTGCCTTGAAGCTCCACTCTGAAAGCACTCTTCTTTTGACAGTACTGGGAATCGAACCCAGGGTTTTACGTGCCTTAAGCAAGCACTCTACCAGAGCTATATCCTCAACCCTGGAAAACACTCTTGCCTGTCAGCAGCGAGACCAACCCAGCCAGGGTGGACAACAGATCTCTCTGGGGCTGGTATCATTATTTGGAAGTAAACGGAAGGAGTAAAGAGACCAAATATTCTCCTTTAAATGTCACCTACATAAATGATGACACCAATGCTCACTGAGGGCAACAGGAGAGATGATGAAGGCGGATCTAGGTCCTCAGTGGCAGGCGGGAGCTGGAAGGGCCTTGTACAGCTAGGGTAAGAGCTTGAGCTAACAGCTAAACAAGGAAATGGTTGAATCAAGGGGCTGCTCCCGCTTCCTGTCCCTAAGTTAGGGGGCCCTCAAGGACATTTCAGTTATCCTACTAGGCACTCCTCACACACAAACATCCATCACTTTTTTATGGCCCTGTGTATCTTTCCTAGCCAGGCTAGCACTTGCAAAACCGCTCATTCCAGCTGCCTGGCCACTTCTGCTCTCTGTACTTGGCCTAGTATCACTGGCTCGGTGGCAGGGGACTTTCCCTCGAATTATTTCAGCCCAACGCCACCTCAAGCCCAAGAAATAGCTCACTGACCGTGACTGTTCTGCTATTATATTTTCCAATGCACAATAAAATATAAACGTTAACTATATAACGACCGCCATAAGGTTAAGGTGTTCGTCCTTGGCCCACTAAAGTGATCTTGCGCATTCCCCAAGGGTGTGAGTCTGCTGTCTTAGTAGCACTGAGCTGAGCCACAGAAGTCAGTTTCTAGATGAACTGATAAGCATGCGCCTCACAGGTCGTTCTCATCCCTCCCTTTCTTGGCCCATTTCAAATACCACTCCTACTTCCCACAGGCCTGGCTGCACCCCAGCGGCTGCTCTGGGGACACTTTCAGCATTTAGTGGCAGTCAGCTGCAAGGTGGGCCTGACTGTGACCTTAAGTTGCCTGTGCTCCTGATGGCAGAAGGAACCACTCAACCTCATCTTCAAGGGAGCCCTAAGGCGGTGCACATGGGGCCAAAGTGCCTCCTTGGCCACTCCTACCCACGAAGGAGCACTATAAGGATGGCTGGGACGCAGCAGCCAGACGCTCCAGGGGTAACATCACTGCAGGTTTTTGTGGGTACATCTGATCCCAGGACATGGCCGAAGTGAGCCTCTTGCCACAGCGGAACTCAACTACAAAGCTGGGCAACAGCCGGAAAGACCAGCAGGCTGCCCAGACCTCTGGTCCATGCTTACATGGCTGTCCTTGCCTTGGCGGGGGATGATGGAAGGGTGGGCTGTGGGGTCTCCTCACTGCTCTGTGATGCTCTTAACCACTCTGGGCCCCCTGGGCTGTAAGTGGAACTATTATGGCCAGCCGCTGGGGAGAGGGGTTCAACTCAGGCAGAAAAGGCAAAGGGAGGGGCAGGAGAAATGACGTATACGGGATGCTCTGATACTCAGACCAGCTGGAATTTAGCTCTAGGGTTTCTTTGTATTTTGTGGTTCTGGGTATGGAACCCAGGGCCTTTGCACTGAGCTGCACTGCACAGCTGGCCCTTCTGTATTTTTATTTGGAGACCAGGTCATAAGATGCTAAATTGCCTAAGCCAGGCTTACACATGCTATCCTCCTGCCTCAGCATCCAAGAGTACTGGGGTTACAGGTGAGCTTCACCATCCAGCTGCACCTCCAGCATTTCATATTTCTAAAAGTACACTCTTTGCCTTCTCCTCTTTCACAGAGAAGAGGGTTCAAACCAAACAGCTTGAAAGGAGGGTCAAGTAGGTAAAGTCACAATACAATCCAGGGTCACTGGGCAGCAGCCCAGCCAGTGTGGGCCCCCACCCAGATACACTGCCCTGCTCTGTACCCTACCAGTAATCTCTCACAGCCCACAGCACTTCAGATTTCACTCCTCAGCTTACACCAGACCTCAGGTCTCATGAAGTCACTTGTATTTGTTTTGTTTTGTTTTGTTTTTTTTTAGGTTTTTTTGAGACAGGGTCTCGCTTTGTGGTTCAGGCTGGCTCTGAGCTCAGCCTCAAACTCACATCACAATCTTCCTGCCTCTGCCTCCCGAGTGCTGGGATTACAGGCGTGAGCCACCACGCCCGGCACTGTGGTATGTGGTACTGGTTGCTGCTGGGTGTGGGTCTCCACACCCAGTATTGTTATGTGGTTACCGGGGAATCGAACCTGGGCCCTTGCGCTTGCAAGACAGGCGCCCGAACCACTGAGCTAACTCTCCGGCCCCAAGTCAGTTGTATTTGTGCCAGTCTCAGCCTTCTCAGTAGCATCTTTCTCTGAGAGCTTTTCCATCAAAGTTTTCAGCCTCTCTGCTAAATTCCTAATAGTGAAATGATGGAACCTGCCTTTCTGCCAAAGGTGCCACTATCTTCTGCCTATTAAAAAACCACCTAGCCAACATGATATCACTCATTTTATTGGCTGATGGTGACCTAGGGGATCCATCGCCCTGCTCCTCACTGAACAGGAAGCACCCTGATGAGAGATGTGAGTGTCTGTCTTGCCATCTGTGTGTCTTCTGGGGTTTTTCATGTAGGGTGGGAAGGGCTCCGGGTCTGACTACTTCCTGCCATCCCCTTCACAGGGGTGCTGGTAGGTGAGCATGGGGAGCAGCCTCTTATCCAGCCCATGGCCAGTCCCCTCCTGCCACACCTTGAGGGATTCCAGAGAAAGTGCTCAGCATCTCCCATCCTGAACCACAATCAGGTACCCTCCACTGCTCAACTTGGGGTTCACTGAAATCCCGTCTGCACCCCTCTTTGTGGTATAGCTGCTTTCTCCTCCGTTCCCAAGACTTCTCAAATGGAGTTCATCCTCCTTCTCTCAACCTCAGTCTCTCTGGGTAAAAATTCCAATTGTCCTCAGTGAAGGCCTCTCAAGACTTTACCCCAGAGTGACCTTCCAAAAACTAGTAATAATCCTGCAGAATACCCATCCTAACTGCCCAAGACACACATAGCCGCCTGCACATTTAAGACCTCCTTCCACGTAGCTAGTCCTGTTACTACCCGCAGGTTACCCTCCAGAACAAAGAAAAGGCATAGAGAGATAGGGCTTCTGACCAGAAGGCTCCATCACTGTTGTCACACCACCCAAGCCTACTAATTTCAGGGTCCATGTGCCACTGGTCACACCATTCAGGCAGATGTGGATGTGGCTGTTGTTGGTGGTTTAACACTTGGTCCCTGCAGCATGAACATCCCATAATTTATCATGATTGTGCATAGCACTATCTCATAGAAGCCATCACCATAGCAACATTTACAAGTCACCGTGGCAACAAAGCAACTTCACCACTATTGCAGTCATGTCCAGTGAGCCCTAAACAAGATGGGGGAAGTTTGAGACCACTGTATGGGGGGGGGGTTGGGTGTTGAACCCAAGGCCATGATAGGCACAGTAGGCAAGTGCTCTGTCATTAAGTCTTATCTCTGGCCCTTTTTATTTTTAAATGTCGAGACAGGGTCTAGTTCAGTTGTCCAGGTTTGTGTTGTGATCCTCTTGCCTCAACTTCCAGAGCAGCTGGGATTCGAGGTGTCCAGCATACTATACTAGGCTGACTGAGACTTTTGAGAACCAGTTCCCAAGATATCAGTTCCCTCTACCACATGCAGGAGGGGCTGACCTTATTAGTCTTAGGACCTCTGCAGATGAGGCCTTCGTCTCTCTCTACTCCAAACCCAATGTAGTTTCCAAAGTGTGCTGAGGTTCTCCCGGGGGAGGGGTTTCCCAAGCCAGGAGCCCAAGCCTCAGCCCCTTGACTCCATCCCTCCACTTCCTACTCAGGAATCACCGAACAGGTTCTTGGTCTGTGCCTGGCCAACTTGACTGGCAACACACACAGATGGTTACACATGTTCAAGAAGGGGCCAATACCACCTTGTCCCTCCTCATCTTCAAAATACCACTGATGCGTGATTCCCACCAATGAACTTTCAGGGGTGGGGTACTTCCTAACTCACTTGATCCCTTCCCACAGTGGACATTTAACTCAACCATCCATAGTACAGAAAACGAGTCCCTCCCAACAGGAGGCATCTACCACCTCCTCAGCCCCAGGGACCATTGGGAGTGGAGAGCTTCCCTTGCTGTGACCCTGCCCACCCCAGCAACCCTGTGCACACAACCTGACTCTCCCCCACAGTGACACCTGTGAAAAGAGACCTGAAGAGAACAGGCAAAGCTGGGCCTGATGGCCAGGAGGACGACCTGCCTGATCTGCAGCTGAATGGATCCAAAAATCGCTGTTCCCTAGAAGAGGTCACAGTGGCAGCGACCTTTAGGGTATTCCTCTTGTCAACCAAAACTCCAAGGCCTCTTCAAAACTAGACCCCTCAACCTCCTCCTGCCCTACCCTGTTCTCTGCCAAGGAGGCACACTGGAACCCCCTGTTCTAGGTACTTCAGGAGCTAGAAGGGCCAGGGAGAGGTGCAGGAGGCCTTCTGGGATCATCTGAGCCTCAACGGGCCCTAATGCCAAGCCACACCCATTTCCTCTGGGCTCAGCAGGCAAGATTGGAAGGACGTGAATCTGTCTAGGAAACAGGTGGGGGTCAGGCCACTCAGGTGTCAATTTGAGGGTAGCAGTCTCAGGTCTCTCAGAAAAGCCTTCCTAAGAGGCAGTGTTCTGCAGTAACTCCAAAGGGAAGGCTTGGAGTCCAGTTGTGCATTAGACAGGAGAAAGGCTTTGACCATTCAATTGTGCACTACCCCAAATCCATCCTACATGGTGGCAGATAAGGTCCATCAAGAATCCCTGCCACCTGAGTAAGCCACTATCTACTAGGAGTACAAACTGCCTCCTTCAGGCCTAATAATAAACCAGTCTGGTCTAGCTTAGAAGGTGGGAGGAAGAGTGTGTTCTAGGCGGCCAGAGACAGCCAACCATACTCAGCAGGTACCCAGTACTTCGCTGCTAAGACCAAGTCTACAACAGCAAACACCACTGACCAATCTGTCTGGGGAGGGTTTGGTACCCACTCCCCACCACGTTTACCCAGACACCCCAGGCCACCTTCACCACTGAGGTTTCTAAGGTCCAGAGGAGGCCACGGGCCACAGCTAGACACGCACCCCAAGGAGTGATGAGCACGGTCTTCTTCCACTGCTGCCACCAAATGCAACCCCAGTAGGGGACCTGCTATGGGGACTGCACTGTCCTGAGGGTGGCACTTGCTCACCCTCCACCTGATAGGCAGAGCCTATGATATATGTGACACTTTCTTGGATCTTGTTGCCAACTCCCAAGCATGGCAAATGAACCAGACACAGCAAATGACTGCCCTCATCTTGATGGTACCTTCACCAACCTTCGTCGCAACTCAATGAAACAAGCTCTCTCCCCATTCCTCTCCGGCTGGCACTGTGGGGACTGCTGGGGAGGAGCACGTCTCCCACATGTGGGCTGCTCCAGGCTGCTGCCACTGACTGGTGTTCGGAGTGGAACTGGTGCCTCTTTACAACTGGACACACATGTCCAAGGACAGACAGCTCTTTCACAGATGCCCCATTTCATCTGCCGCAGCACTCACGAGTCAGCCCTACTCTTCACCCACCCCGGCAGTGAGAGCAGACCCTTGGGCTAAGTAGCTGCTAACTGAAACTGCACCCCATTATCCCAAACCGCTTCCTCTCACCACCTTGGGCACTGAGAACAGAGTGGCCCCAATCTCACTGGTGGGCACCATGGCCGCTTGATGGGGTTACTTACATCTCTCACTGTCAGTCTGGTCAGCAACAGCCTCCTCCAGGGCGACCGGCTTTGGTTTTCTGTCCTGATTCCCTTTCAACCTCTCCCAGTCAGCTGGGTTGAATTTGCACACCTCGGAGTCTTTGGTTGCTGGGTGGCCACCTTCTCTCTCTTTCATCTCCAACTCTGAGAAGCGCATCATTGCACGCTAGAAAGAGAACGGAGATGGAAAAAAAAAAAACAACACCTTACCATAAAAGCTATTCCATACGCCTTACACTAAAGGAAAGTATTTTCAAAGAAAAGTTTGCCCAAAACCAACCACAATTTATGAGTAACAACTCAGATATTTTAAAGTTTAACAGATAAAATTTAAGAGTATCTACTATATGGAAGTAGCCACACATTCTTTATCCATAAAGTTGTACGTGTATAGATATAGATGCGGTGTGTATGTATAGCCATACATACACTTTTGCATAAAGACAGACATTTTCTTTTGAAGATAAATAAAACGAAACAAAAACACAATGCAAAGAAAACAAAAGAAAAACACAACAGAAAAGAAACAAAATGTACAATGAATAAAGACGACCATGGCCCACAAACTTCCCTTTGTATATTTGGAAATGAAATTTAACTCAAAAGGTTTATGTAAGATTCTAGTAATAAAAATTTGAAGAACTGACCTCACAGTAAGCAGCGGGTAGACATAAAATACTGTCCTCTTGTAATCCTTCCATCTATGTAATTAAAATGGGCACTCAATGGATCATTTAGATAACTTCATCCATTTTTATAAGCATAAACCAATTTTTTTCTTAACATTGCAAAACAATTTGGCTTTATTCATCTTTTAATTAAAAGTAAAATATCTTAAGGAAATTCCTATACAACATCTCTCATAATTCACTAGCAAATTAAATACATATGCTATCCCTTTAAGCGATCTTTTTCTTTCTTTTTGGTGAAAAGTTGCGATTCCCACAGACATACTGCTGCTATACATCTCCACCAAGTACCAAGTAAGACATTCTAAGCAGCACTTCTCTATATATTTGTTATCTTCCAGGCAGAGAAATCAAAGCAACTGATAGGTAAATGTCATACAGTCTTTAGACATCCTTCATAATAATTAAAACTTGCTATCGGCATTCCAGTGGAGTTCTCTTAGAATCTACAGAATAACTTAAAAGTATCCAGACACACAAACCACTTAAGAGCTACCACTTGCATCCCCTCACTGAACACATTTCATACACTCAAGTTACCACAAATGTTATTAACCAAATCTGCCTGGTGCCCTGCCCGCCACCCCCCACCCCCTCCCTGCATATTTACAAAGCTGACCACCCAGAAGGGCCCTGAAGTTCTGATGGGGGGCTCACCTGCAATGCCCGCTGCTCCCGGCTGAGCTGACTGGAATCTGCGTACAGTTCTGTAGTGACACACTTGAATCGGTCACCCACGTAACCCGCTGAGTTTGCGATTCTCTTTGCCAGCTTAGACGGCTTCGGTTTCAGAACTTTGCCATCGTTCGGTTCAGCCTCATCGGCTCCATCTTTGGTATAGGTGGGGGTGACATCCATGCTTGGAGGGGCACCGCCCACGCAAAATGGTTTGGGATCCTCTTGGGTTTTACCAAAAGATCCAACGGGGCCGTCGCTCCCTATAGTTTTCTCCAGGAAAGGAGTTGTCACTGGCACCCCTAGGTTCTCTTTGTTGGTTCCTGCTGGGACACTGTCCTTGCTCGAGCAGAAGACCGGCTGGCCTGAAGGCTGTTTGAAAGGGTAAGCTTCATGGAAGTCACTGATGCGCCCCAACTCCTCTTGGAGAGCGATGAAATCTCGGTGTTGCTGCAGCGTGGGGTCCGCTGGGGGAGGCTTGGCAGGTTCGATGTTCTGCGCCACGTTCTCAGTGGTGAAGCTGGGTTTAGACACACTGGCCTCAGTTTTATTATCTGATTCTTCTCGGAGAAGGTCTACGTAGATAAGCTTGTCACTTTTGCCAACAGTTTTTCCTTGATTCCAGCTGGGATTTGGCTTCAAGTTCTTGTCCGCAGGGACTTCTGGGTGTAACTTGGTGCTGCTGGCTTCCAGCATCTCAGAAAACCGGCGGGCCGGGTCCTCATAGCGGGCTCTCTCGTGGGACCGGGACCGTCTCTCTGGTTTCTCCTCTTTAGTGATCTCTATGGGTGTGTGTGGAATCAACATGGGATGCACCATGCCCAAGCCCAGGGCGTCCTGGTAGGTCACAAACTCTGGCCGACCCGTGGGCAGCCCATAGGGTAGGCCAGGCTTTGGGGCAAGGTGCCCAGGAAACAGACTACCATTGGGTAACAACACTGGGTGAGGATAGACAGGTCCTTTGCCATGTAAAGAGAGGGGACTTATAGCGATGCCCTCAGGCGCTGGGTAAGGGAGGTAACTCCTAGGGTAGGGAATTGGTGGGGACCTGAATGCCTCATTTGGAGATAGAAATATTGAGCTCGGTGGGAGGCCATTCTCGTTTGCTTTGAAACTCGGTTCTGGGTTGCTGGCTTTGGTGCCCTTGCTGCTGGTACTGCCACTGTGCTTGGCGGGTGTAGTTGGGGGCTGGCCCACATGCTGAATTACGGATGGCGTGGTGTCCACAGAGCTCCTGCTGGTCTTGGTGCCGTCGGTGTTGGCATTGGGGGCTGGTGATGCGGAGGCAGGGCGGCCTGCACTTGACACTGACCCGGAAACGTTAGTGATCACAGCATCTGTGCCACCCATGCGGGGACATGAGGAACTCCGCTGCTGCGGTAAGGCCCAGTCCAGTGCCTTGTTCTTCAGTGACATACTTTTGCCACTGCTCTCTTCACTGGGACTTGGCCCCGGCACCACCCAGGATGAGGGAGCAGTGCTGATGATTTCAGACCTATAGATACAACCATTTCCTGGAGGAGACAGTGTTTCTTTTGGAATCTCGCTTCCAGAGAGCACTAAGCCACTGCTAGCCCTGCTGTGAACCAGGACCGTGGGAGCCATCTTTGTCATGTGGTCAGCTTTGGAAGCGTCTACATCCACGACTTTAGAAGACAAGTCTAGTGGCTTATCTGTGACATCTTTGGTAACGGTCTGCTTCTCCAACAGAGGAGGTGAGCTCCCATCTTTTCTGTCTTGAACTGTTGTCTTCCGGGAGTGCCCGGGCACTGGAGGGGCACTTTCTGCCCCTTCTGCACCTTTGGAATACTTGCCATTGGAAAGCCTGGCCACTGGGAACTCACTGCTGACCGTCATGTATGGCTTGGACAGGGTGACTGAGGGGGAGGTGGAGATCCGGGCATAGTGCTTATGGAACTCGGAGTAGGTGTCTGCAGTGGGCTGCGTGGGAAGGTGCACACGGGGTGAGGGTCGAGGTGAGGGGGGCAACAGGAGACCTGCATCCCCCGGCAGGCCACTAGACACTGCCTTGGAGGGCACCCTAGGCTGTTTACTGTTCTGGATGTGGGGGTAGGTATGGGAGTCAACCGGGTTCCCAGGGCTAACGCCCATCTTCCACGGAAGGCTTTTGTCTGCACAGTGGACAAGAGGTGGGATGGCTGGGGAGGCTGAAGGCGTCGAGAGCCTCATGGGGGAAGCCAGGGACGATGGGATGTGGGGACTGACGTAGTGAGGGGGCGGCAAGTAGAGGAAGCGTTCCCCGTTGGTGCAGACCGGTGAATACAGTGGCTGGGCCAAGCTGTAGGACTGCTGAGGTAGCAAGGCCTTGTACATGTTCAGTGAATACTTATTTGGCGAGTCGAGGAAAGGATAGATGGCTGGCGTGGCCCCCTCCATGTAAGGATTGACCCAGGGCAGCCGCAGGTAACTAGCACCATTGATGTTGAGAGGGCTCTGTTTGTCACTGGCAGGCCTGTCCAAGCCCAGGGTTTCCGCTGTGGCCACAGCACTTTTTTGTATTCCAGGAGGTGTTTTGTATATAGCACTAAAGCCATTTGGGGGTTTTCCAGAGACAGCAGAAGCCTCCACTGTCTCAGGCGTAGTCGGTTTGAACTGCATCTCTGGGTTTCTTTCAGAAGAGAAGCCAAGGCCACCAAGAGTGCTCGTGGCAGCCTCCCGATTTTTCTCTGAGCCTAGTCCACACAAGCTGGAATAGACGATGTTTCCGGGGACCCGGAGCCCTTCCCGGATGAGGCCCGTGCGATCCATGCTCAGCGCTGCCAGGCCATCGATGCGATGGGCAGTAGTTGCGTCCACCTTTGCAGAAGGACAACAGGTGTGTTACTTGGAACATTCGTCAAAGTAGCAGCACAAGCCCCAGAAAGAGACAGCCAACTAGGTCACATGCCACCTGCCTTACCATCAGAGGACTGTCCCCTCTTGCATTAGCCAAACCCCTGTGCAGCCTGCCTTCTTGCCCCTGTTCAACTGGTCCTCTGGAAGCAAGTAAGTCACTGATCCCTTTGGACTGGAGGCCCAAACATTAATCCAGCCATCTATAAATTCTGGAAATTCATCTTTTCAGCAAAAATTCTTTGCTGCAACTGAGAAGACAACAAATGCAATATTCTCCATGTACCCTCAGGGGCTACAGGACTCACACTAAGCCTCCGAGCCCTCTTAGGATTCAAGGAGTAGGTAGGTGTTCGCTTCGTTTGTTCTGGAGGACGCAGGAAGGCATCATTTAACAGTATAAGAAACAATCTTCACTGGGACAACTGGAATGCATAACTTTAGGTCTCTTATTTCTAAATCAATAGAGGCCAGGGGTCAAACTGTGGTTGTGTCTTTTGACTTCCTGTCCCTGGTGCCCAAAGAGACAGCCTGTGTTTCATGTTTTACTGGAATGGTAAACCCTAAGGGGCTATGTGGAGGCTGGAAATTTACCCAGCTGGGAGCACTGATGTGGCATGTAGCTTATCGAAGACAAGGCGGTACACATCCCAGCAGTCAGTAGGGGACGGGATCCATTATGGAATGGAGCATGTCAAAGTGAACATACCAGAAGCCCCCGAGTGGGGCCCTGTCCTATGCCAGAGGCCTTCTGCTCAGCCCTGTCTCCAGGCTCCTTGCGAGCCCCTTAATGGTATGCAAATTAATGTACAATTGATTACAGATCACTGATACTCTGATAACACATCTACAGAAGTCGTTAATCTCTTACCACGTTGTGGTTCAAGGGATTCTCTTCTCTCAGTTCCAGTCTGGCTTTCGAAGCATCACCATCATTTACAGGAATTTTCCTATTTAAAAGGACACGAACTTCATGAGAACACCCACTTCTAAACTTACCTTTTGTAAGATCTCCCCAAACCAGATCAGTTTCTACCAACCCCTGTGCTAACCCTCTCCTCGTGATCCATTGTGCAAGCTGCTCCCCAAATGTGACTCAACCCCCTCCCCCAAGAAAAACAAAAGAGAAAGACAGGATCTGTCATACATGGGGATGTGAATCACAAATACGACCCCAAGGTGGATAAACCAGAGAGTAAGCCCAGCCATTTTTCCCCACGTGACCTTTTCCTTGAGAAAGGCCAAGCCCTGTCCTAGCCTACCCATATATGCCGTCCTAGAGGTTAAGGTCAAGGGTTGCAGAGGATGGAAGGCTGACACTCAGGTGGACCCCTTTTATCAACTGTTTTCTACAGTGACCATCAGGACATGTTTGTTTTTCTCTTTGGGTTTTTTGAGACAGGGTCTTGCTGAGTAGTTCAGGCTGGCCTTGAAGTCAAGTGATCTTTCTGCCTTGCCCTCTCTCAAGTGCTGGGATTACAGGCATATGTTTGGCCCCAGGGCAAGTTAAAAAAAAAAAACTTTTCCCAAAACAAAATTAGGGACAATGTCCTATGAAACTGGTTTCCATGGTGATAATGAAATCATATTTGACTGCCTTTATTGTAGTAATGGGGATACACACTAGCATCATACAAATGTCAGCTGCTCCAGGCTGAAGAGGAAGCCGCACATCTGTGCCAGGCTGCTGTGGCTGCCCTGAGACTTGTTATCAGAAAGCATCGATAAAGAAAGTGCTCGGTGCCAACTTTCAAATCCCCAGAATAAAATTGTTCTGAAGGAGCAGAGGAAAAGTTTCATCATTACCCCAAGAACAGCTTCAATCACCTACTACTTCTATCTCACTCTGATATGACCAATCAAGCAGCACAACTCAGAGCTGCAGGGCGGGGCAGGGGGGATATTCCCCCGCCCCACCCCCCTACAGAGGGTAACCCAAAACCCTGGGCTCCCCTTGAGGCAAGGGTGGCCATCTCCTCCTTTATTACTCAGCAAACTATTTGTTTTAAAAGCACACGGCACGTCGATCCACCTGGGCCCACACTTCTGACATTTAGAGTTAAAGCAGCATATAGACTGGGATTAATTCTCCTTCATAAATATGAAATAATAAATTAAGGACGAAAGTGCACTGAAAGGCCGCTTTAGGGGCTAATCTTTTAAAGGGCGGCAATGCTTCGCTGAGGTGGGTTGCCTGTTAAAACTGTAAATCAAAAGCTTCCAGGTAGGCAGGAGATCTCTTCCCCCAGTCTTTTTGGGTCCCCTCTGGCTGTGAGGAGGTGAAGGGGGCTCCAGAACGGGCGCCACTCAGAGTGTGGGGAAGCTGACCAGCTCTCCCCTTCTCCTTAGGCCGGGTGGGGGTTGGGGGGCCACATTCACCTGTCTTCGCTTGTCCCACACATGCGGACCCTCTCGCTGTTCATCCAGCTGTGAACGTTCCCATACAGGGGGGTTGCTGAAAGCATGTCGTCTTCTTGGATGGCAGCTTTGCTTCAAGCGTCTAGTCTGTTTAAAAAAAGAAAAACAAAATCCCCGGAGGCTGAGTAAAGGAGAGCCAAACGAGGAACTAGAGAAGGCTTCTTTCGAGGCAATTCATACAGGATGCAGGCTGTGCTGATGGTCTACAGATGGCCAAAAGCTGCGGACTCACCTGACCCAAGTGGACACTGGAAGGGGTGCAGCTTCCTGGGCAGGAGGCAAGGAAACACGCAGCCCCACCCCAGGCCCCGTACACACCCTTGCACTAGCTGGCCCCTTCCCCAGCCTACCGAAGTGTATGGTGATTGGGGAAGGGGGGGTATTCTTGCCACTTGCTCTAACAGAAGGAGGAACTACAGCAATAGCTCTAAGAAGCCACTGGCCCGAGGTGGCACTGCCAGGCACACTGATGCTTCTTGGGGCTGAAAGTGGAAGGCACAACAGTGAAGCGAACGCAGCTTGAGGTCTGGCTCCTTTCTAAGGGCTGAATTTCCAAAGCTGTTACGTGTGCAGCTCACAGACTGGGGGTGAAAGAGTCGGTGGGCAGTTGAGCTGCCCCACCCGAGAGCCCTAGATTAGATTAAGCACCTAACCCGGGTGGTTTTGCCTGGGAGCTGCAGAGGGAGGAGGCTGAGTAATTCAATGACGCTGGTTTGCTGGGGACAAGAAATCATTAGCGAGCGCACAAGTCTTTGCAACCCAGGCTGATGGGCTCCGACTGCTGGCACACGGGGAGCTGGGAAAAGTCACCCACTTTCCACCTCCCCAGGGAAGAGGCTGCCGAGGCAGAGGAACACAGACCACCCCCTTTACCTTTTCTGCCCATCGCCCCCACCCACATCACATTCTAGTTTGCTGCATGAGTGAAGGGTCAGGACAAGCTGCATTTTATTAACAGGATTATCACGGCGCGTGATTTATCCTCGTGCAGGATTTTAATTGCTCTTTGGAGGTTGAGCCGTTTCTTTTGACTGCGCTTCAGCCCATACCCTGCTGTTAAATGCTGGGTTAATAAGTAGGGGAGCCTTTAATGCCTGGGACCGATGGCCCTCGGCAATTCCCTGCTCACAAACACTCTCAGTTTCCCTTGTCCAGGTCCGGCCATGGCAGTTTTCCACTGGACCCAAACCTGAGTGGGAAATAATTGGTGCGCAGATCATCAGGGGAACTTTTCTTTCTCCTCCCTCACACACCCACCCACACAGTTTCCGAAAGCCCAAATGTTCCCTAAGTCGACACATTTCCTTTGTTAGCAGGAGAAAATATGCAAATGCTTGCTTTTACACTTTAGCACACAGAGGAACAGACTGCCAGGTTGGTTGAAGGAACCAGGTCTGAGGACTCTTCTGCCACAGTGACTGCGGGAGGAGGAGGGGAGGGGGAACGCCCCAGGACTGAATCCAAAAGCCAGGCTACCCTTCCACATGTCTTTGTCCCTAACTAGGTCTTTTGTCCACCAGCCCCCATCCACAGAACGTCGGTTAATCAAAATCCGCATGCACTGACGCACCACGCACAGTTAGAGCTCAACAATGAAGCTGGAAAGGGAAAGAAGGGCCAAAGGAAGAGGCAGAAATCTGCAGGGAGGCATTGGACAGGGTGGGTTCCTGGGAAGCTATTTCCCCAGGAAGCATCTTTTTCTTCAGGCAGTCCAGGCCTTTCCAAGACACTAGCCACAATGCCCTCCCAAAAGACAGATTGCTGTCAAGGAAGATGTGTGTGTGTGTGTGTGTGTGTGTGTGTGTAGGGGGGTGTCATGGGTTTCTTTCCATCATGCAAATACACAAAGCAAGTGGGGGCCACACCATCAGTGCTAGGCCAACTTCAAGGAACATTCCACAGTATGTCCCTTTCTCAGACACTATGGCCTATTCTGCCAACAAAAGGAAGACATTCTGGGTGGCCTAACAGAAAAAGTGGCACAACATTCCTTGGTGCCAGTGTGTCCTGGTCATCAAGCTGTGGCAGTGGAACTGCACATTGTGACCCCTTCGGCACACACTGATGATGCACAGACATTTAATCAAGCTCCTGAGGAAAGGAGAGGAGAAGCAAGTACCTAAGAAAAGTGAACCTTGTGGTGTCCTTCTGAACAAGCTGCCTGGCCGCGCATGGTAGCACGTGCCTGTAATCCCAGGGCTTGTATGGCTGAGGCAGGAGGGTTACTTCGAGTTCGAGGCCAGCCTGGGCTACATAGGGAGAACCTGTCTCAACAAACCGAATACAGTTAAGTAAACAAGCTGGCTCCCCCACACCTCCGAGCAGCCAGGTTGGAGAAGAGGCCTTAGGATGCTACTGAGGAGTAGAATCAATAGCAGGGCAAGGCAGCCTGGAAGTGCCCGGGAGCCCTGTGTGCTCACTCTTCGGGTTTTTTACTATTAATGCCGTGCAGATAAAGGACACCAGCCATCAGAACGAAGTGTTCGCACATGCACGGGGTGAGATGGAGGGATTGAGTGCATTTCAGTGTCATCTGTGTGGTTTTGGAAGGAGGGGGCTGAGGATGAGTGCATAGAAGCAAAGGGGAGAGTGCTGTCAGATGTGACTGAGGACTGTGCACGCGCGCACACACACACACACACACACACACACACACACACACACACACACAATCTCTAGCTGCCCCATGAACTTTTTGTGAACTGTTTAAAAGTGGAGGTCTGTTGAACAAACAGCGGCGCCACCGCCAACCATAATTTCATTGCAACAAGCTAAAGACTTAACTCTTTGGGTGCCTGGCCAAAGAGGCAACAGAATGCAAAGGGCCCCACTGAGCACTTCCCCAGAGCGGCTAACAAGAGCAGCTACAGAAGGAATATCACCATCACCTAGGGTTACGCTGAGCTTCTCTGAGATGCAAAGTGCAGGGGAATCAGCAGGCCCTCAGGGAGAGGTACCTCACACTCTTCCCACCTCACTTGTAGAAGCTGCTGAGGATATGGCTGGGGTTTACTTTTATTTTTAACCTCTAAGGCAAAGTGCTTCAAAATTAACTTGGCTGAAAGGTGGAAAGGGCAAAAGGGCGAAAGATCCGATTTCGATAACAGAGCCCCTCAAGGTCTTGTGGCAATACCTAAGAGATGCAAATTGCCCTTAGGGTTCACTCTCACCTCCCTTCTGCCCCATCCTTCTTCCTCGTGCAACCTACGCTGCTAGAAGTGCTAAGATGTGCAAAGCCACTCATGAAAAGCACTTTACAAGCACCAACCTGCTCCTGGCATGAGCTGCTAAGCTGTACCTTGGCCCTGAGTTTTCACTTTCCTCCAGGTAGTGGAGAGAATGGGACAAGAAACGGAGATGGAGATGAAAAGGCCAGACCAGAGAGGGTGTCTCTTTCCTAAAGAACAGAACCAGTCGCCAGGAGAGACCTGGCTTGGAAATTGCAGGTACACAATGTGGTCACAGCTCTTATCGGAGGTGACTGAAAGCGTGGAAGAGTTCAGGTCACTTGGACAGACCTGAAGAGGTCATCTACTCCACAGCCAAAGGTTACGGTCAGAGTACTTGCACCCCTGGCCCTGACACTGGCAGGACTTGATTGGCAGAAGTGGGCCAGAGTGGCCTTGGTTAGGAGCTGTCCCAACAGTGGCAATCCCTGAGAAGGGCCACTGCTGTCCTCTGTGAAAAAGAGGTGAGGGGTACCGCAGGCCTCAGGCAGCACAGCACCCATAGCTGTCATTTCAGTGGTTCTTGCTATCAGGACACGATTATGGATGGACAGAGGAAAAAGACAGAACACTTGTTTCTTTCATTCGAGGCTAAGACTGCCCTGCAGACAGAAGAGAGCAGGTTGAAAGGAAGGAGCACAAGCAGAAGATGGGGGGATGGGGGGCAGCACGGGCCGTTCCTGGTCCTCATCCTTCTCACTCCAGCTCCTGCTGCATAGGGCCACTGTCCAGTGCTTCATCCCCAAGGCAGCCAGTTTCCTTTCCACTCAAGGGGACCAACTATAAAGGAGGATCACCATGGAATCAAACCACACCCCCAGCTCTCCACAGTGCCCCATCTTTGGTTTTTCCCAAGTTCTCTCACCAGACACACCCTTACGAGACAGCTATCCAGCCAGTGGCGCAAAGGGCCAGACAGGTTTGCAGCAGCCTCAGATTCACATGGTGGAACAGGCACCAGGGGCTACAGCCAGTGCGCTGGGTCTTCTTCAGGTGAGGGAGTCTCATACCCTTACACGGCCGGTCTCTGAGCAGGACATGCAGGAGGAACGTGGTTGCCACAGCCTCCCAGCTCCTGCCCTCACCCAGTGTGTCTCTGGGCAGGTGGCCGAACCTCTCCAACCTTGGTCCACTCTGTAAATATTTGGCACCGAGTTTCTCAGAGGATTTAGCTGCACTATGGACCTGAGTTTTGCCTGGCGATAGCTGGTGCCGGCCATGTTTCGCCTCATTAGACATCATCGGAGTGCACGGAGCAGGCTATGTGGCAAGCCCCAGAGTTGTGGCTAGGTCTCTGCACAGAACCACCCCATCCTGGGGGAGGGCTCAGGCAGCCAGCGATGGCCTTCGGCGGAGTTTCATGGATTTCAAAGAAGCCAAAGTAAGCGCCAGCCCTCCTTGGGGCGGCTCCAAACCCATCCAAACCCAGACTGAGTCACGGCAGCAAGGCTTCTGGTGTCAAAGAAGGGAGGGGTGAAGGAGTTCCTATTTTAGGATGTTGGGGGGAGGGCTCTGTGGGGGTGGGAGGTGAGAAGAAAAAGCTTTCTCAGATGTGCAGTGTGGGTGGGTCCTCCTGGCCTGCTTTGCCAGGGGTACGTATCTGGGAAGTAGGGGACCCCCAAATCGCTACCAGGAGTTTGCCAAGAGCCCTCAATGGTAGAGAGGTGGCTGGTGTGGTCCCTTCCCTGTACCCTCTGGGGCTGGAAGATATGACCCGGCCTGGCCAAGGGCTGTATCTTGACACACTCCAAGCCACAGCCACGGTCATCACCTCTGGGAGCATCCTTATCCACACCCGCAAGTGTTGCAGTAGTGGGATTGAGCCTAGGAGCAGAAAGGAGTACGATGCTCAGTAACCCTGGCCTTTCAAGCATCCAGAACCTTCTCAGTCTCCTCCCAGAGCACCCGATTCAGAGCAGAGTGAACTTGGCCCTTGGTGGCAATGGTGAGGGAGAGGGGGAGGGGCGCTCCTCTCCACCCCTCAGTGGAGCATGAGCAATGGGTCTGCAACAAAGAGATTTTCTCTCCCACCATACGCATCTATGCAGCTCAGGGCTTTCAAGCCCCTCCTCCACCAAGGTTCCAGAGTGGCAGGCCCGCAGGCACACATCCATACCCTTGCGACATGCCCCCGCCCCCAGCGGGCCTTCCAGGAACTCCAACAGCCTCTCCTGAGGCACCAATCTCACAATCCCAGACTCTAGTTAACCCCTCCAACCCTGCAGTCCCGTGTACACTTCTGTGGTCCACCTTTGCAAGCTTCCAGCAAACCTCCTGCACTGGTCACTGAATCTCTAACGAAAAGAAGAAACTGTGTGAGCCGAGGGAGAAACAGAGGGGTTTCGCCAAACCCACCCAAGAATCGGCACTGCAGACCCCTCCCACCAGCATTCTGGGCTCCCTTTGGGTCAGACTGCAGGGCTGCTTCTCTGGACACTTCCCATAGAAAGATGGAAGCCAAGTGCAGCCAGCTGTAAAGGGGAAGGGTGCTGCTGGGTAGGGGACACCAACTGGGACTGACTGGGGAGTGGCTGGCTGGGATCATGTACTCAGCCTCTCAGAGACTACAGATGGGCACTTCCCTTTCTGGGGTGGGGGGGTGTCCTGGTGTTTTGTTCCTTTCCCTTCCCTGTGGGCAACACCACCAGCAGTCAAGAGACATACCTGTGCATTCATGAAGGCAAGAGCGGTGAATTTGGAAACAAGTGTCCCTCAACAAGAGGCCGCCCAGCGGTGGAAACCTAAGAAAGCCAGGAATGCCCCTTACCGCTGGTCTCCAAAACTCTAGTCCCTCCGCCCGAATCTACACCACTTGGAGGGAGATACTGAATAAATGCTCCACACCATCCCTCCGAAGGCTACATCAATATCCTTCTGTCTCCATCCAGGCTTTGTAGGAATAAAAGGCATCTAATGCCACCCCTCCCAATGGAAAGGAACAAGCTATACCATAAGGCTAATAACTGCTATCATTAGAATACACAGGCAGCACAAAGGAACTTTTATCACATAAAAGATGGGTCAAACGTAGGGGTTCTGCGACCTGCACGCAGGTTCCTTGCTGGCTGTGCAGAGGCTGTGAGTCTCTGGAAGGCTGAGGATGAAGGATTGAGGAGAGGGACACCCACCGTCTTTACAAGGAACAATAGGCGTCCCATGTCTGCTACTCAGTCTTGGAACTCAAAACACCCCAAAACAAATCCGTGGAACAACTACACTGTAGATAGAGGCCCATGAATTTTTGTAGCTGTTCAGGGCTTAATTACTCCTCCTTGATCCGTGGGACTAGACACGACATCGCCAAGGTTAAAATGCCCCGAACAACGCCGAGCAGATGTGAGCGAGCTGGCAGACGCGCAAATGAGGCCTGCCTCGGAGCACGATAACAAGTGACTAATACATTGCATATCGTTGAAAGAAAATTATTTTTCTCTAATTTGCATTTGCTTGGGGGTTAAAAAAAAAAAAAAGCAAGCAAGTCCCTCCTTACAAGCATGAGTCTAAATCCTGGAAATACAGCCCGGCAGCTTTAAGAGAGCTGGAAGGAGGGAAAGACTGCCAGTGTTTTGGTGTTGCAGGCTTGTTTATCTTTCCGCCTTCCCTCCAAGGCGAAACTCGTTTTGCAAGCAACATTCCTACAGAAAATGGCACACGTCATAAAAAGAGACCGATTTATAGAACTGGCACCGAAGTTCATGTATCACTCCAGAAGCATCTCCCAGCTCCCCAAAGGGAACCCAACTAAATGCGTAAGTCCACACCAAAACTCTCGGAAAGTAGACCTGGGGAGGAAGTACATTTGTAGTATCCTGTAGGCTGTGGTCCCAGGGGCCACGGTCTAACAGGAACATAGGTTGTACAGAACACAGACAGGCAGGACGTGGAATTAAGTCAGCCCCAAATAATGGTCCAAACCCAGAGAGGGCTGACGACCAAAGGCTCACACCCAGTTTGCCCAGGCAGGTGATGGCTGCTACCAACTGCCTTCCTCCCCAACCTTGAGGGGCTCCCCGTAGGCCTGGCAGAGGACCAGGAACTCAGAGAAGGCCTGAGGCAGTGGGCATCGAGTTGATGCCCAGAGAGTTAGTAGGTGGCGCTGCTGAGAGGCCTCAGGAATGCACCCTTGCGTACTGCCACTGAAGGCAAAGGCACTGTGGAAAACAGGAAGGTAAAAGGACAAGAGTCACCAAAAAGCCAACCTGTACCCTTCCCCACAAATACATCCTCCTTTGGGTCCTGAACCCGCCCACTTGTATTTCCACCTGGGACACAACACCCACACTCGTTTGTCTCTTTAACTTGTGTTAAAAAGAGGACCATTGGGAGGGGAGCGACGACAAGGACCGACGACTACACAACGATGATGACAACAACACAAGGCACAGTGGCCTTCAGAGCCTCTGTGACCTCCAGCAAGCCTTTGGTTACTAACATATTCTTTCCAATAAGCTTACTTAGGGGAGCTGGAAATTATTTCCCTAAATCTTATAAACTCTATCACAAAGCAGCTGAGGACCCAGGTCCATGAATCCTGACCAAACCTCTCCAGAAAGTGATACTCGCAAGCCTGTGGGTCCTCTCCAGCCACCTCTGCCTAACGAGTTCCCTAAGCTACAACAAACCACCCCACCTTTGCGAAGTCACAAAGGTGTGCCACCGGGGATGGGGGTGTGGGTGTCGCTGAGGGAGCACTCTCTCTCAGCTGGCCAGAAAGTGCCGGCCACCTCTGCAGCTCCTGCACGGGCTGCGGGCCGGCATAGTGCGCGCTTTGTGTAAGTGCTGAGGAGGCGCAGCGCTGCTCGCGCGCCAACAGCTGTCACATTATTTGCACTCGCTGTAAACAGCCTTCACATTCCCCCCTTACCACATAGTTAAAGCCAGACTAACAATCCACAGTGAGAGATCAAACCAACAACAGCAGCATTGTGTCTGCCTTCGCCTTCGCACCAAGCCCAGCAGCTGGCAGGTTTCTCCGGAACAAGGGACCCCTGCTCCTTCCACCCCTAGGGGCTCCAGCCAAGGCCAGCCAAGGAAGCATGGGTTTGTCAGTGCTGTTTGTTAAAGCCAAAGAGCACCGCCATTTCGCAGATTCCTCGGTGGTCTACAGGCCCTCTCCCAGAGCGTGCACCTTTTGGTAGCCCGGGGAATTGTGATGGGAAGAGAGGCTGCTCAGATTCCTAGGACATTCAGCCCTGGCTGAGATTGGGACTGGGAAGCCAGCAGCTCTGCGCTTTGTGCAGCCCTATCCAGGACAGCCTCTGGTCTTTCGGAAATTGCCCAACTCACTGAATACTTACTGGTCGCCCCACTGATCAAAATGTCTCCTTTATGATTTTTGGTTAAGTTGAACATTTCCATAATCGTCATTATTAGCGCAAATTACACGCCTAATCGGTCCTTAAATAGATTTTAATTAAATAATCATACAAGGCTCATTTTATGACTTAAGAAAGGCATTACTTTTCGTTATAAACTTTCCACCAGGATATGGAATAACGATAGCAGACAAATAACTCTGAAAATCACCAATAACCAGTGAGGGGACTATCTTTAAACCCAGACCATAGTGCCTGCAGGGCCTGAAGGTGAGACCAGATACAATGTAGCGGCCCAACTTTCCCCCAGGGATAGGCCAAGGAATCTCTTCCTCCAAAGGCTATTTTATCTTCTCTTTGGCTAGGAGAAATAAACCCCCTTAACCATCTGGAGAGATTTCTCCAGCTAGTCACTTCCACAGACCACTCCTTCCCACCCCCACCCATTTTCCACTCCAGTCTGAGTCCTGGTGCAAAGCAGGCAGGCTGTGCTTGTTAAATGCTTTGTAAAATGCTGTTAATAAAATAATAAATACAAAGAATGGAGGCTGCCGGGTCCATGGGTGTTTTGACTGGAAATGCCTTGGCACTTGTCATGTGTTTACGGGAGGGCAGACAACTCTTGGATTTACACGGCTTGGACGTTTCTGTACTTCATTTATTCTTTCCTAAGTGACGTAGGCCTCAAGCTATTTCAAGTTTGCATTTGTACATAACTGTGAAATGCCTAGGAGTTTCTCCAATTAAACCAAGTTTTAAATCAGACCCAAAGCTGGAGCATACTCTCTGGCCCGCCCGACTCCACCCTCAGCCTCTCGGGCCGGAGAAAACAAACAGACCCTCGAGAACAATCCTCGGGTCCTCGAGCTCCCCCACACGCCCCTCCTGGAGGGTTCCCAGGGCAAAGGTTAAGGCGTCTTCAGATTCCAGGCCTGGCTGGGCTACGCATTGTGGCAATCATCACATTTAGGGGCATCCTGTCCATACACTACCTCTAAAATTGTGAGCTAAAATGGGGGCAAAACTGCTGGTGTGGTAAAACCCACTGCTCACAAAACAATGTCAGCAAAGGCTGTAAGATGTGCTTTAGAGGGACCAGGGGTTCGTGCCTACTGAAGCTCTTTCAGCACAAAGGCTTTTAGGGAAAGAAGGGAAAAAGAGGGGGAGGGGGAGCAAAAGGGAGGGAGGGCTCCTGTTTCAGAGCAGGCATCCCCTGAGAGTCAAGAACCAAGTGTAGCTTCAATCAAACGCTGACTTCCCCTTTGGGAGTCGAGTAGGAAACCTGATCACAGTAGCTTTACTACCGGCCTGGATCCATACAGCTCTGGTTTTCTTCTCATGCTAGTAATTCTTTTAAATACATATCAATATAAATGAAGCAATCTCTGGCAGACTTTATTGAAAACTATACTGAGTCCTCATAACATCCGGACTTAATCCCTATCAAACAAACCACAACACCTCTGGCCTCTGCATCGGGCCACCCCCTCTCACCTCTTCCAAGAGGTCTCGCCCCTCCATCCGCCCCTATCCCTTCCCGTGAAATAATGACGGGAAGACTTGCCAAAGAGCACCTATACCAGTTCTGGAATCAATTCTTAACCATATAATGATCCCACTTAGAAGGAAAAAAAAAAAAAAAAAAAACCCCCCCCCCCCCCCCGCACAAACCCTTTCATATGGAATCCTTTAAAAGGCAGAATGCAAAGAACTGTAACAAAGGGAAAGAGGAACCCACACAGAGGGACCCAGAGGGATAACCTTGGAGGGGACTTTTAACCTGCATCCTTGGTCCCTGGACACTGGTCTGGCCAGTCTCAGGGTGTCTTGGGGCAGCAGGGAAGAGAGCAAAACCTACAGGAACGTAACCAGTTATTCAAAACAATTATTAATCCTTGGGGCCTACTATGTGCCAAGTGTTGTTCTTTGATCCTGAAGGTGGATAATTATTCCCAGTCTTACAAATGAAGAAACTTACTGAAGCCCAGAGGCCATAAATAACTTGCCCCCAAGGTCACACAGCTAGTAAAAATGGGCCACGGTCAAACTCAGTCCTGGAGTTTCGGAGAGGAGCCAACTACTATTCTACTTGCACCATGTGAAGTGCCTATTTTCATATACTGTCTCCTCAAAGAAGTTCAGAAGGGTTCTCAGGCCTTGCACACCAAAGCAGTTAAAAGACAGCACCTAAATGTTTATATGACTTGGTCCAGAGTAAGGCCCAAGTGCTACTTTCTCTTACACCCAGTCATCTTCGGGTCCTCTCAGAAACGTTTCACAATTTCCCCTACATCCTACAGTCAGTCTCCCTACACTGAGATGGGCTGGTGAGGCTGAGGATCAACAGGACTCGGCTTTCCCTCCCTCGCAGAGCCCACAACATCTAGGGTAGGTGGGCAGGCCACTCACTCTCGGGTCTCCGGAAAAATGCTGACTACTGGTACTAGGAACTGGGCTTACCACCCTAGTTTTGCCACATAAAGCAATAAATCAAATTATCTAGACAGAGCAAATGCCCTCTGGAAGGAGATCCCACACCCAGGTCTCCGAGTTTAAAGGAAAAACCCTAGGGACCAAAGTGCCCAGAGAAGAGGGAATGTGAAGAAATAACTTGCAAGACGTCATAGATCCTCTAGTGTTTCCACAAAACGCCAAGCCCAGAGGCTTGGATGAGTGTCTTTCCTTTCCCCGTCTTTCCCCCACCAAAGCACTACAGGACAAACCCCATCCCCTTCGCACGCTACCCCTAATTCCGAGAAGTGCTCCAGGCTTTCAGATGCTCCGGGAACTACCTACACCCGGTGTCGGCAGGTTCCAGGGCCACCTCCCAGATCAGCTCGGTGGGGACGGACAGAGACACCAGGCACTCAGCCGCCCTGCGGACACCAAAGCTCTGGATGTATGAAATGGCCCCGTCGTGCGACAAGGAAAGCAAGGACCTCCATGGCTGGAGGGACAGAGGGCGATAGTGACACCAGGCGCTCACCCCGCTCACCAGCCGAACACACACCCCCGTGGCCCTGCGGCCACTGGCTCAGGGCCAGCCCTCCGCAAGTGGCTTTCTCTCCTTTTTAAACTTTCCGGCCCTGGCAAGCAGGCCAAGTTTCCAGACGCCTCTTCCACCAGGTCCGGGTGATTCTTCCAACTCTTCCCCAGAGGGGACACACCCCCCCACACACCCTGCCCTGGGCACAAGTACCCTGGGGCCACCACAAAATCTTTTGCCTTTCTCTCCACTCTACCATAACCCTCCTACTTAGGCCTCCTGAGCGGGCGGCCTCCGAAGGATCGCCATCCAGCCGAGCACGCGACCGCAGTGTCCGGTAAGGAACTCCCCGCAGCCCCAACGATCCTGGTCGGTCCTCCAGCGCCCGCCGCTCGCCCGCCAGACTCACGCTCACAGCAAAGGTCTAACGCTTCGCTGGGGGGAGGGTAAAGAAGTAGGCGGGAAGGGGGAAGGGCTGCCTTTTTTTTTTTTTTTTTTAACTCTTCAGAAGCTAGAGTTTTTGGTGTCCCTGGCACGCTGCGAATGCCCCAGCAGAACAATAGGAGTGGGGGTGGGGAGTGCCGGAAATGGTGCAGGAAGACCCCCATAAACCTCCCCTCCCCGTCGCAGTTACTATTAGCTTGGGAAGACTCTGGTACCTTAACTGCAATAGTGCCTTTTTATAACTTTCCCTGAACGTCCCCCCTCCCCATTAGAAAACTACAAAGGCAAAAAGATCGCTGGCAAAGTTGTAACCTCCAGAAGCTTTTGAGACTCTCACCTGCTCTGCCCCAGGCGCCCTGACCTAACTCACCCCCTCCCCCAATAGTTCTCCCGTTTTGCACCTAGACAATAAATTTAGTTTAATTTAGCTTCCGGTCTTTAATTTTAGCAGGTCTCCTTTTTGCATGCAAATCAATATGGCAATTACCATCTAAAAGCTCGCCCAGCCCCGGGTCAATGTAAATTGATCATTGTCCGCCTTCCACAAAATAACACCGGGAGTCTGTGGTGCATAATGAGATTATACTGGAAACTGTCTTTTAGATCACAAATTATATTTTATGCTGTCAGGATCTTCTCCAAGCGGACTTCCCGCTTGTCTAATCACAAGGAGCCCAACCCTTGGATGCTGGCTTAGGAGACAAGTCCCCTCCTCCCCTAAAAAAAAAAAAAAAAAAGCCCTCAACAAAGTGAGAACCCTAGCTTCTGAGGCCCTGTACTGGGACCACTTAAGAGATGGGGCCTTCTATAGAAAGATCGCTGAAGAGCACTGTTAATGATGAACTCCTACCCCAAAAGTCAAGACAACTCTCCCTGAGGAGCAAGTAGTACGCCGTTAGAGAAGACTGTAGGGTACTGGACATCAGCACATCCCCCCAGCTGATAAACTCGAGCTGGATACCACAGGGATGGACAGAGGATGCCATTCGCTCCAGTACACCACTTCTTTGGACTCCACTACCTAGGCCTCACCAGCGCGGCTAGCTTTTCAAACCAACGGTAAGCCCTCCGCCACAAACACTGATAAAGAACTCTGGCCGGGTGGGGGCTCCCCAAGCCTCCCGATCCCAGTCTGGGTGAGACCCCCACCAGACCTGATTCTTGAGACTGGCAGCCCAGGATCTTCAGCAGAGTAGGGCTTCTCCCACAGAGCGCCGCTCTCCCGCCCTTTAGTGGCCCCTGGGGCACGGGTGTGACCCCGAGGCCTAACAAAGAAGGCCTTTTGAGCTCCTTTCGGCCTAGGGCCCGAGGGGGAGGGGTGGGACGCCGCTACCCACGCATTTCCCCGACCCACCGCGCCAGGCTAGGGCCCTCGAGGAAACCACCAAGGTGGCACTGTCACAGGGGCGGCTAGGCTCCCCCAGAAGACCGTCCTCGGCTAGAGGTAGCACCTCGGCCTTGCGCGCCTACTGCCCGGCCCCGCGGCCCAGCCCTGCCCCGCCCCGCCGGGACTCCACCTAAGTGCGGTCTTCCCAATAAAAGCTGGAATTCCCGACTGGGCTTAGACAAAGAGAGACCGGCGAATCGACGCCGCGGGCAAACTAAACCCTCGCCGGAGTTTACGTGCGTGTCTGGAGTCACCGAGGTGCCTGCTAATCCATCCTACATAGGCCGTCCCTTCTATAGTCTTCTTTAGCAAAAAAAAAAAAAAAAAAAAGATACAGCATAGCCAAATAAAAGCATATCTTCCTCCCTTTTATTCCTTTAAGAAGCCACACTTCTCCCGGTTCTGTCTTTCCAGGTACGCCAGGTCCTACCCTACCTTAGCCAAGAGCCCCCCCAGCAGTGCCACATAACTGCCTGACCACGAAGTGGCAAGCTACTCCTTTTTCATACATCACCCAGGCGCTCAAGGGTCGTGAACTCCAAATTCTCTAGTAGTACCCCTCCTACCTGCTCAGCATACACCCCTCCTGCCCAAACTAACCACAAGTAGCTCCACCAAACTTTGGGAAGCTGTTTTCCTTCTAGCAAATACATTCTTTCCCCGTGAATTCTGTGAATGTGGGATGTGTGGCCCAGACTTCCGTACCCACGCTGGTCTCACTCTGCAGGAAAGTCTTCAGCCTTGAAGAGGTTTTGTCATTCAGACTGTGCATCTAAGCATGGATGTATGCATATGAATGCTTTTTTGTGTTTCCAAGTGACCCTCTTCACACCTTTAAATGGGCTTTTTGTCTCTGGAACGCACTTACAGAAATTCTGTCCCAGTTTCCAGCTCAATCAAATCTAGGATTTCTTAGAGTATGGCTACGCATTTCTGTATTTGCATACCCATGTTTACATTCCTCTTGGCTCCTTCTTTATCTCTTATGTATCTCCTGTTCCATTTGGACACTGGAGCCCAAGTGTCTTGATTTGTCTCAGCACATGTCACTCAGGCACACATCTTAATCTGTCTAACATATACACATCCCTTCTACTTACATTCTTCTCGCTTTGCCTATAATGTGGCTCATCCCCAGGCCAGACCAGTATGAGTTTTCAGTTTAAATGTAAGTCTCTTAGGACACAAACTCTTAAAAGAATAGAAAGAGAGGGGACAAGAAACAGTGGAATGTTAGTAATGAGTTATTTACACATAGGGTAACCCACCCACCAATTGCAAGCTCTGGGAAAAACTAATGTTCGCAGAGTTGCAGTAAATTGTTAGACCAATTCAATATTAGCCCCGTATGTGTATACAAGTGATGGATCTCATAACACATCGAAGTCCAGACTGCTTCTATTCGAGTCTGTCATTGCCCACATCGAACTCTCTAGTTAGAAGGCTTAAAAGTATCTGTTCATGGTTTAAAAGTATCTATTTATTCAATTACTTAAGGATACACACCCCCTTCCTGTTCTCCCTCCCCCCTGCATACCTGTCTGTACATCCTGGCCCAGCACCTCAGACTCAGGTCCTTAGTCTGCAGCACTCTCAGTGAGAGGCCCCACCCAGTACAGCTCTGTGCAGACAGACCTTCCCTTACTCGAATGACAGCAGAAATTTCGAGCTCTACATCTGTGCCTCCCAGACTCAGTTCCTTAAGTGAGGTGCCTATTGTGTGTGTTCATAGCTCCTCTACAGACAAGTACCCGGTCAAGCTAGATCGTTTAGCAGCTGCGTGTAGGTTTGTCGAAGAATCAAGCCCAATGAGCCAGGATGTGACCAGGCAAACAGAAGAGAAAGGAAAATCCTAGGCCCAGACTCCCCACCCCTTCCTCCCACGGGCTACTCTAACCTCCACAAATCTCTCCTGGATGCGGCCTCCTTCCGCAGTATACCACCTCTACTGCCCTTAAAGGGTTAAGAGAAACCTCGCAGCCTTCCTTCCACCCGGCTCGCTGGGCCCGCAGACTAGCTCGTTCACTCGCAGCTCACGGGAGTCTGCTGCCGTCTCCGCCCCCCCCCCCCCGCCCGTCCTTCAGCCGGGAGGGAGCCGGCATGCCTGTCTAGACCGATCTATCACCGGCACACCAACAACACCCGCGAGAGGGCGGAGACCCTGCTCAGGTCCCCTGGCCCGCACGGTTCACGGCGGGCAGAGCCTGGGGAGCATGACAGTGCCTGTGGGATGGGGGCGGGGGAGCAGCAGGCGCTGACCGCCCGGAGGGTCCTCCCCAGCCGCTGGCCCCCGTGCTCCTACCAGCCCCGGTTGCTGGGGCACAGTCTCCGCTCTGCGCGCTGGCCAGTCCTATTTTTATCTTGTCTAATCCCAAACTGGGCGGGGAGCACAGGCGTCGTGCTTAGAGAACAAGAGATAGGCGAGGGAGGCGGGGAGGAGCAGCCAGGCAGCGACGCGAGAGGGAGCGAGTTAAAGACACAGCGGAGGCGACCGCGAGCAGGAAGAAAGAGCGGGCTGCGCGGGCCTCTCGGCGCCGCACGCAACGCGCCGCCCCGCGAAGTTACATTCGCCTCCCTGCTGTCCCCGGCTGCCATCCCCTCCCCGCTTTCCAGCGGAGCTCTCCGCAGCCGGGACCACAGGGCCCTGGCCTGTGTGGGAGGCGGAGGCCAGGCCTGCCCGGCAAAGGGCTGGAGAGAATCGCTAATGAGCTGTGCGGCCCATTGATCCAGAGAACACTTCCTAATTAACTCTCAGTCACCTACTGGTGACAGCGCCTCAAAGGACAGCGCTGGGGCCGGCCGAGCCCCAGTCCCGACCTGCTGGCCAAGCGCCGGACGCCCCAAATCGGCGCGGTTCCCTAACCATGCTAGGCAATTTGCGTGTGGGGCGGTATACACCAGCATGTTGAAGGCCATCCTTGGATTAAACCTGGACGGCATATTAATTATCGCCTCCCGCCTTTCTCTACGTGCTGAAATCGTGCACCAAATAAATCCAAGAGCCAACTCTGCAAAGCCTAGACCAGATAACAAGTTGGGGGTGGAGTGGGAAGGGTCAAGAAGTGAGCCTTATTCCCCAAGTGTCCACGTACAGGAGTCTTTGAGGCCAACAATTAATATGCCTTCCACACATGCAATTCCGTTGGCAAAACCTAGCCCAACACCTCACAAGCGTCGATTTCGGCCCGTGGTGTCCGTTTCCAGTGTCACAGGAAGTGTCAGATGGCTAGAAATACCCAAGTCTGTCTGCGCTCACCACCCTCTGGGGTGGGCCATTTCCTCTTCATTTTTACTTCCAGGCCATTTAAAGGATTTTCTCTAAAGGGCTATCCCCCAGAACCAAGTACCAGTACCCCTATCCTAGCCACCTCTCAAGGGGGTAGGAGTTATTTACCCAAAACCCTCAGCTTAGTAGCCTAGACTCAGAGTGGCTGTGCGAATACCTATTTGAAGCGCGCTGGTTTCTTTTTAAGGTTTGTTTTTAAATACACACAGCCCTCCTCTTTCCTTCTTTGCTCTTCTATTACCCCCACCCCCACCCTCTAGACGCCGGCAGCGCGCACCCTCGCGCGCGGGCACTCACAGCCTCTAGCTGGAGATCTCAGACTTTCTGGCAAAGACTCATCAGCAGTAAATTAAGCCTTGCCTGACCACGGCCTACACGCGACAAGACCCGGCAGTCTTCGGGACCCGGGTACGTGACCCCCTCAGGCGTTCGGGTGATGGGAAGCCTGCTGGGACCTCGCGTGCTTCAAGCCGCTCTACTCTGCGCAAGGCGCCCCAAGGCTCAGTTCGTAAACACCAGGCGCTTGTCGCCGCCGTCCGGAGTCCCCGAGTTGGCGGAGGCTCTGCGGCGCAGCCTCCTGTCCGCTCCAAGCGCTGGAGCCGCGGCGCGTCGGCGCCTCGCCCTCCCCGCCTCAACAGAGGCTCTCACCGGGGTGCGCAAGTTCCTCTTCGCCCGGAGCCTCTGCGTCGCACGCCCTCAGAGTGGGACCAACTTCCTCCGGCCACAGACTTTCACACGCCCATCAGGGGTTCTCACCGGACTCCCCACAGCCCAGCGGAGGTCCAGGTCTCGCTCCCCTCCCCACACACAAACACATTCCCCATCCACCCCTAGGGGCTCATAATTTAAAACCTACCCCTTGACTACCCCAGGAGAGAGTATGAAAGGGGGGTCGAGGATTAAAACCTTAAAAGAACATTTACAAAACAAAGCGTCTGACCTGGAGGGCGAGCGGGCGGACCGGCCCAGTCCGAACCCCGGGCTCCGAATGGTTGCCTAGTAGTTTATTTTTTTTAATCCACGTGATACACGTTTTGGGGTGAGCCAAGAAAAACCCGGGACTCCCCTTCCGAGTTGTGCGGCGGCGACAGGTCGAGCTCGGCTCGGCCCGAGGCGCCCGCCACACACCCTCGCGCACGCACGAGCCGTCGTTCCACTTGGAAGAACGACGGGCCCCCGGAGAGGGGAGACGAGGCGGCGGCGGCCGGGGGTTTTTACAGTTCTTTCCCGAGTCGAAAAAGAAAGCAGACGGGAACCCGCCACCCTCCCCTTCCTGCTCGCGAGCTAACACCGAGCCGAGCTTCCCAGCTTCCAGATCAGCTCCCCCCCCCTCCCCGTGCCCGACAATCGGCGCTCAGCCGCGACCGCGCTCCCGCGCAGACACACACAGGCTGCAAACTTCCACTCAGCGAACTCTCTGCTCTCCTCCCAACCCTCGGGAGACGGCAGGCCCCCCGTTGCGCCCCCTTCCCTGGTGCCCACGCGGGGCCACTGGGGTTGGCTGCATTTCTAATAACTTACAGCTATGAATTAAAAACGAAAGCGAACAAGGCAGCTAAAGAAAGCGCGAGGCTAAAGCTTCGCGGGGTCCACGGGAGTCGGCGGAATCCGCGGCGGGCGGGGGCCTCCTGTCTGGGGGCCAACTGCAGCCCGCGGCGCGCCAGCCCGCCCGCAGCCTCCCCGGGAAAAGGTGTTCAGGGCACTGACCTGAAATCCTCACTCGGGGAGTAGGCAGGGAGCCTGCAATCCTGCGCTTTGAAGTTTTCCCCGGAGCGGAGTCGAGAAGGCGAGAAGGAGCTGAGGGTGGCTGGGCGGGTAGGGAGAGGTGTGCGAGGCTCAAGGGTGGCGACGTTAACGAGTGGAGACAGAGCCGAGCCGGGGAAGCGCGGCGAGCAGCAAACTTTGCCGTCCCCGGCTGCTCGCAGCCCGCTCACGGCGCCGTGCTCGCTCGCCTCCCTCGCCGTCTGCTGCCAGCCGGCTGCCCTCGGGGTCGGCCCCGCCGAGGGGTGGGCTCTCGGCCGCGTGGGGGTGGGGCGGGGCGGGGCGGGCTCGGAGCTTCAGGGCAGGTGGCGACAGTCCCGCGCGATCCTCCTGGCTCCCGCAGCTGGACTGGGCTCGGCCCCGCTCAGCAGCTCCCGCGCCGCTGCTGCCACCCGCGCTCGGGCAGGAGCCCCAGCGCCATGTTGACGGTTCGCCGCGAGCGCCCGCTCGGGCTGGGCGTGTGTGAGTGTGTGTGTGTTGGCCAAGTCGTCCCTGCGCGGCGACAGCGCGGCTTGGGCTCTCCGCCCGGCGGCTCGCGGGCTCCCCCTCAGCCGCCGCCGCCCGCCTGACTCCCGCTCTCGGTCGCGGTCTGGGTTCCGGGCGCGTCTCCCCCGCAGCCACCGAGCTCTGCCCGCGTTCAGCAAGGAGCGCAGCTCTGCCTCACCTTGCCGCTGGGAGCCCGGGCTCCGTCTGCCGCCGCACGCCGCGATCCCAACGCGTCCCCCTCCCTGGTTCCCTCCTCTTCCTCCTCCCCCGCCCTCCGCCCTCCCGCCCTCCCTCTCTCCCTCCCTCCCTCCCAGCAGCCGCCTCCCCTCCCCCCGCAGGCGCAGCGCTCGGGCGACAGCCGCCCGCCCGCCGCCGCCTCCAGCTCTCGCAAGTTTGAGCTCCCCCAGTCTCAGCTCACCCTCCGCTGCGGCGCCTCCGCGGTAGGGTTTCGGGAGGGGTGATTCCCCAGAAAGGTTTGCCCGAGTTTTCCGGGCCATAATCCGTCCCCGACCCGGAGCGTTTCGGCCTCTCCACGTCCGAACCCTGGACCACCTGGGTGGCACCCCTTATCCCCTCCCCAGCTCTGGCCGTGTAGACTGCTTACGCGGGGCCAGGGCTCACGTTCTGGGCGAGCCGGAGACCGACTTGGGCGGCGGCGGCTGTGAGGGCGGCCAGCAGAACCCGAGAGGAGGGATGGGGGGCGGTGTGGGCAGCTCTCCTGGGCGCGCGCCGAGACCCCTCTTGGTACCCAGAAGGCCGGTGGAGGACCGCAATTACCATAAAGGGCTTCGTACTCCGCTCTGCCAAAGCTGTCAAACCCCAGCGGCAGCCGCCACTGCCGCCTCTCACCACCAGCGCTACGCTTTCCCGGCCTCGCGCCCCCTCCGAGACCCAGCAGAGCCTAGCAGTGCGCGTCCTCGTATACTCCACCCCTGATCGCCTTTTTCCCCCGGAGAAGCTTGCTCCCATTTCAGTGTCAAGAGCTACCTGAAAACACCACCCGGGGCAACAGTGGCCGTTCTGCCTGAACTCCGCGCCCGAGTTCCCCGGACGTTTCAATTGTGTGGGAATTGTTTGGAGGCGGGGAGGGGGGCAGGGGGCAGCGGGAGGGGGGCACAAGGAGGAGGGGGAGTGGGCGGTACAGAAGCAGAGGTCCGTGTGAATTTTTCCCGGTCCTTGAGGATTTCATGGTCTGCTCCTCAGATGGGAGGAGGGTCTGCCCTGGCCCCTCACTCCAGCCCTGGGAGATTATCTCCCGCGTTTTATTTTCCTTGGCAGGGAGCAACTTTTGGCTTACACCGTTCGCCCCATAAATTTCCACTCGGTAACGTCGTGCTGATCGGTGCTCGGCGGCGGCCGCGGCGGCGTACAGCCTGCGCCCGCAGCAGTTCAATTCAATTGACACGTATTGAGCTTCTCCAGCGCACCGGCGCGGCACTGGGCGCGCGCCGGGGGGTGGGGGGTGGGGTTGGGGGGTGAAGGTGGTGTGAGGCTGAGGCAGACAGGCGAGGGAGGGAAGCGGAGAAGCGAGGTTCCGGCCTCCCCGGAGCTCAGAGCCTCAAGGGCGAGCCGAGAACCCCAGTTCGAGAAGCTGGCGGGAAGGGGCGGGAGTGGGGGGAGGGTGTTCCGGCCAGACAGCACCCACACGAGAGGCTCAAAAGTCCACCGCCAAAGGTGACCCCATTCGGTTGTTCGCCAGGGTCTTTTTATGGGGGAGGGGGCGAGGGGTCTCTTCTGCCTAAGGACGAGATGGAGCAAGCTTGAAGAGGACATAAATCCGAAATGGAGATGGCTTGTAAATCCACACGGAAAGTTTTAAAATATCCTGGAGTGTCCCCATGCCAGAAATAATCAGAAGCATCTCAAGTTGATTACTAAGTCAAGGTCAAGGCCAAAATCAGCTCAAGCTAGCAGATATTTTCCCTTTTAAAAAGGAGACTCACCACTCACTGACTGTGGGACTGACATTAGGTGTGATTTTATTCTGTTGTAGTTCTCAGCACACACTTATAAAAACAGCCCTTCTCAAAGCAGAAGTGAAACATCTCTACCGTTTGAAACCCGAAACTTTGGGCAGAATTAAATCTTCATGCTCCGGAGCTGCTTGTAACAAATGATGCAAAAGACAGGCAGGCAAGTGCCCGCGTAAGCAGTGCCCAGCCATGCTGGGCCAAGATCGCTTCCAGGACTCGTGCCTGCAGAAAGGAATGTGTGCTTTTTCTCCCTGGTCTGGGGAGGGGTGTCTCTGAAAGCTAACCCACACATTTTTTTAATCTCCGGTAACAAGCAGAAAGACACCTGGACTATTATGCTGTAAAGCTATTTTTTATAAAGACATTTTAGGGCCAGACATTAAAAGTTATTAGACTGAACGCATTCGAGTTACAGACACAGCTGGAGAAAAGGCCGCTGGTTGTGTTGTAGCAACATTTCTTTTTGAAGTGACTCCTTTTATTCAAAACAAGTTTAAAATAACCAGGAAAGCTGGAGTTGGGTATTTGTGGGAAAACTCTCAGAACGTAGGTCCAGGTGAAAAGACTAGGTGGGAGAGCTGGCTCAGGCAAGTGCGCAGCGGAGTGGTGCCAGGCTCTTCCGGCTCGGTTAGGCCATACGGCCCAGGCCCTGGCCGCAAGCCCATCCACCTTCTCTCCTTTCCTTGAAACTCCCCAACTCTCCTCCAAGATACAGGCTTTCCCTAGAGTTCCTGGTTGCATATAACAGTCCAGAACTTTTGGAAAATTCAGGAGCCAAGCATGGAGTCTGCTGCCTTTTGGAGTCCCTCGGCCTCCCAGGGCTGCTGACAAAGGAGCCTGTTTGTCTAACTTTAAGTCCTAGACTTAAAATGAATGGGGAGGGGTGCTGTAAATGCGAAGGGGCCCGCAGTGAGGGCTGACTGCTGCAGAAATTTGATGCTGGAGACAAACAGGCCAGTAAACTCGCCTTTGACGTAATTTGCAGCATCCCCCCACCCCTTTAAGGGGTCTCTGGCCTCCACCATATCCTCTGGCGGGCTGGTGGGATTAAAGGTTTTCCCCTCCATCTCCTAGGGATACATTTTCCAACTCCATGTAAAATATCTTATTAAGGGAGTCCTAAGAGGCATGAGTGGGGGGGATTCGTGACTCACTGGGAATTAAAATGTGGGATTTTCCCTAGGCACCCGAAACCGGAGGGGAGGGAAGGGGCAGGATTATGCCTATTAGCCTAGCTACTTGAAATTATTCCGGGGAAGAGAAGCAAAAAATGCGTGGAAGGGCAGTCCTGGCTTGTGTCCCCATGCAGGAAGTGGCTCCAGAAGCTGAGGACCCAGAGGGGCCTACAGACTGTGCGGGCGGTCTGGCCCTTCCCCTGCTCCCTCCTCCTCTGTCCTCCGGTGAGCCCCTCGGGAACTGACCCTGGGGGTCAGGCTGCTATGCCTGCCTGGCACTCTGTGAGGGGAGGATTTCAATGAAAGCAGAGTAGGCGGAGAGGCCACGCTGGCAGCGGAGAAATAAAGAAATCGGCGGAACTGAGAGGTGCTTCGAGGTGGATGGAGCTACAGGGGCTTCCCCTCCTCCACTCACCCCCTCCCCCTGAAAACGTCCCGTGGTTACAACATACGGCTGGACCTCAGGTGCCCTGGCCCTCTCCTGCTGCGGATTTTAAACAGTCTATGCAACTGGGCAAGCAAGTTGGAGCTTCTAGGGGCAGGCCTGGAGCCTGGCTGTCCTTCGCAAGTCAGCCCAACTTGGCAGTGCCTGCCTGGGCCTCTTCTGCACCTCCATTCCCACCCAGGCCTAAGGGAAAGACCTGTGGTGAGGTCTTCCCCACCTTTGGGGGTCACTAGGCTCCCAACATCACGTGGGCTTTTGTTTGTAATATGTAGGATAGATATCCTAAAGCTCCATAGGTCTCAGAGGTGGGGCCATGATACTAATGATCAGAGCTTCTGTAACTTGTAGCAGCACTTGAGTAGTACAGGTAATGTCACATCCTTTACATAAGGTGTGAACTCTTAACAATGTTAACTATCTGTAACACAAATAATCTACACTTTCAGTCCTCTCTGTTACTTTTTGAAAGACCTCCAAGTTCATCCAAAGGCAATTTTACAAAGATACATTGGCTGTCCCTCCAAGCCATGGCATATATCCAACTTCCCCTTCAAAATTCAAATGAGGTAACTACTGAAGGCCCTTTCTTGTTCCAGGGATTTCACTAATCTGGAAACATAGACGGGTTCCTGCCTTCCAGGAGAGATGATGGCTGGACCTGGGTTCACTTACTTAAAGATGGCTGCTGTTTCTTCTGCTTGGCCTTTGGAAGTTCCCTGGGGGGGAATGGGGGACAAGACCAACATGGTTTACAGCAAGTGTCTCAGGATTTCTGGTCCAGGCTTGAGTTGTGTCTACACTGCAGAACGTGTAGTCCGGTTGAAGAGTGATTGAATGGGCACCCACATTACATGCTTTTTTCTAGGAAGCCAAATCTCGAGTTCAGCCGGTTCCCAGTCTTCCTAGCCTAGTTATCAAAGCTGTCTTGCTGGCCGGATGCTCCTATAGATGAACCTGGACAGATGCCACAGCTTCCTTGGGCTGCTTATTTAGCAAGGTGCCTCCTGCGATCAGTGACTGGGGAACCACCAACTATTCATCCTTCACCCAGAACGCTGGCCTCCTTGCCCCAGCCGTTTTATGCCCGGTTTCTCTCCTCCACTTCCAAGGGGCCCTTTCCGGGACCCACCGCCCCATGTTGTTCTCCAGCACCACCGAGTACTGAAGGGATTTGGAAGGTTCCACCAGCCCCACCTCCTGCTCCCAGGGGGGTACTGACCAATAAATGGAGCTGTGCCACTGACTGGTCTCTAAAGTGTGCCCCCCCCCCCCGGGGCACAGAGGTGAGTCACGCCGGATGGTTGCCCTGGAAAGGTCGAATCCAGGGCTTGCGCGCGGCTGGGGATTCCAAACGGCTTAAATCTGCTGCACATTTTACTCGCTCACCTCCCAGACCACTCTGCTCCTACTTCCGTGCCCCCAATCCCTGTATCTCCTGCAGGTTACCAGCGGTGCAACCACCCTCCCCCCTGCGCTCGCGCCCCTGCCGGCCAAGAGGAGCACGGGGAGGGGCTGCAGGATGGTTTGTGTTTTGAGGCCTGACAGAACCTTCTGTGTGCGGCGGAGGGAGGAGGCTAATGCATAATGCACAGCGCCTGGAAGCCCGGCCATTAGCGGCCTGTCGGTGACACAGACAAACGACTGAGAAGGAGGAGTTCTAGCTCGCTCTGGAGTTTAAATATACCAGCGTGGAAGGGAAACGCCATGATTTAAAAGTGTGTGTTTGCAGATACTCGCATATATTTTAATGATTTCCAGCAGGCTATGCATCCCAGCCTTGCACTCACCCCAGGGGGGGTGAGTGAAGAAGGGGGATGAAGGCAGAGAAGCCTCAACCCCAAGACCCACCGACAGCTTTTGAGATGGAGAGAGAGGTTGTGCCGAGAAAGCCAGGCCTGGGAAAGCCACGGGAACCAAAGCCATCCTGATCTTTTTCTTTTCTTTCTCTTTTGTTTTAAGAAATCTAGCCATAGGACCTTCCACCCTGGACTGGACTGTGCACCACACTAGAAAGACCCCAGGATAAAGAATAACCCTGGCACCCTTCCTTCCCTTAGGAGGCCACACTTCTGAATCTCCCTTTTCGACTGACAACCCAGAGACCTCCTTCCTGCCCGTTTAACACACCAGTGTTTTTTAGCAATTAAGGCGAGAAGGGGGTGGGGATAAAGATAAGCCAATTTTTTTTCCGCCATGCAAGTGTGAAAGATAAGATAAGGCTAAGCTGGGGCAAAGCGGCTGCTTACAACCTCCCCTCAGCGATTTTGATCGGTCACTTCTTATCTCGTAAAAATGCTCCTTTGGAAAACTGCATCAAAAAAAGAAAAAGGCTAAAGGAAAGCATTTTCATTTGGAAGTGACATTTAAAACCCACCTCCTCTCCACCAGCAACCCCCTCCCCATTGGCAGGCTCCCCAGGAAAAGTCGCACCTCTACTGCAGGGCTTCAGGCTTTCTCGTGGGTGGGGGCAGGATTACTAGTGTAATTAGGCTGAATAAAACCAGGGATGCGTGATGAGGATTTATCCTGCATCCAACCCACGCTCGCAGTGGCGTTTCCCTTCTTCGTTACTGTCTATGTGTACATTTTATCGCGGTGTTCCTATGTTGAAACTAAACAGGTAGTTGTATTTGGGAGGGTCATATAACTATGTCAACGTAAGATGGTTGTTAATGTGAAATAGTAAGAAACTCTGCTGATTTTTACTGGCCCTTATACAGAGAGGAAAAGGCACTACAGAACCAAGAACTCCAGCCAAACTGGACTCTCCGGGAGCTTTAGCAATTCTTTTTTCCCATAGGGATCTCACGAAAGGATTTCCAAGAGACTTTGTTGAGGAAGGTTTCTGCGGAGAACTCCAGGACCCTAGGGCGGCCTGCAGACTGCCTCCAGCCCCGCTTCGAGCTCCAGACCGCAAACATCAGGGCGGGCTAGACCCTCAGGTCGAGGAGACCGATCCTCCGCTCACCTGCAGTTCAATGCTCCCTCCAATCTCCTACCCCCGTCGCCCCCATCTCAGGTCTGCACCTTGGGAACCCTGCGCCCACGGAGGCTGCCCCCTCTGGACCTGGACTAAGACACCCGAAGCCCGGGGCCAGCCGCTGGACTGTCCCCAGGGAGCCGAAACCGCCGAGGGGGGGGACCCCTCCTCTTGCCCTTCCCCGAAAAGCCTGGCCGCCGCTGAGAAAAGCCTGGCCGCCGCGTCAGCGCCGAGCTAGCGGGCATCCGCTGACAGCCCGGCCTCACGTAAGGCCCACACGCGTCCCATTAGTCAGCCCGAGTTCCCCTCGGGCGAGCCGTCTGGCGCGGCCCCAAGGCCGGGTGCCGGCGGGGAGGGGGTGCCGGACCGCGACGAGCTGGGGGCGGGGGCGGGGGCGCGGGCTCCGCGGGGCCGGGCCGCGCTCGGTTCCGCGTTCCTGGACCCGCGGGTAAGCTGAGCCGGTGGGGCAGGCCGCTCCCTGGCTGGCGCCGGGGCGCCGAGCTGCGCTTCACGTGCCCGCCATATCAGCGGCTGCAGCGGCGAGGAGGGGGGCTGGGAGCGCGCGGCCCCTCCGCCGGGGCCTCGGACCCCCGCCTACGCGCTGGGGTTGGCTGGCCCGGACCGCCCCACAGCCTCGAGACCCGCGCGAGCCGAAGAGCGGCGTAGCCAAACACCGCGAGGCTCCTGGGGCGCCAGGCTGAGAGCCGCGCGGCGGCAGCAGTCAGGGGAGGGTGCTCCTCGCGGCCGCCCCGGGAACTTCCCGGCCGCCCCGCCGCCGCCGCCGCCGCAGTCACGGGGACCGGAAGCCCTCGCGCCGCCCTGAGCGGCCTCCGCTGGCCCCCTGGGCTGTTCCAGACGAGGCCTGGCTGTTCCTCACCCCAGATCCTTTCTGCCCAGGCGGCAGCCCGCGCCCTAGAGTAGTCCACTTTAAGCTCAGACGACCCTCCTCGCGGCGGGTCGGCTGAGACATCCCTCAACGATCGCCAGAAGCAGCCCCCTCCCCCTCGCGGCCCCGCAGCTGGGACGGGAGGGGCGCGGAGCAGCCTCTCCGGCCGGGCTGGAACACCTGCTCCTGGGCCCTGCAGCTGGGCGCGTGGAGCTGGGAGAGGCTGCCTACTGTAGTGTGCAGAGATCGCGGAGGAGAAAATGGGGCTCCGAAACTCAGAGCCTCGAGCAGCCGAGCTTCAGCCATCCCTGTTTCCCTCCCGTTCTGGGTGGCCTGCGGGCATCTCAGTATCCTCTGAAGGGTCGAAGGGCCACTAGCCCCTGGAATCCTGCTTCTGGTCTCAAGAGGTTCTCAAGACATATGGTGCAAAACCTGTTTTTGGGAGTCTTCCCAGTGTCTGCCCCCGCTGTCCAAACCAGACACTCTCGTCTGTTCCTCGGCCCCACTCTAGCTTTGGGCGGGGGACCAGAGTAGGTCAAGGCGGCACTACACCTCCTCCCTTCCCCATAGGGACGGAGTCTGGTACGGAGCTCCGACTTTGCCGCTCCGCGTGGGGGAGGGCCAGTGGATCTCCCCTCCACCGTGCCGGAGGAGATCCGGCGGCGGCCAAGCTAACCTGCATGGCTTTCCCTTCCTCACCCCTACCCCGTCCCGCCCTCCCCGACTCTCCTGGCCCAGGGCCCGGCCGGGGAAGGCGTTGTTTTGCCAGCGGGAGCCGAGCGAGTGCGCAGAGAAAAGCCTCCCTGCTCTAATGAGAGTGCACACAGCGCTGCAGCGAGGAGGATGATTACCCGGCGGGCGGGGGGCGCGGGCCCGGGCCGCGGGCGGCGTGTGCGGCGGCCCCGCGGGCCCGGAGTCCCCGCCTGTCTGGCTGCTAATCGCACGCTTTCTGCTGTTACGGAGGCAGGCGGGAGCCGGCGGCAGAGCCCAGCGCCGGCGACTCGGCGGGTGACACGGAAACATGGCGCAGCGCCCCTCCCCCGCCCGCCCTCCCCGCGCTCCCGCCTCCCGCCTCCCGCCTCCCGCCTCCCGCCTCGCACTTCCTCCCGCCCGCGCGGCTTTTGCAGTTCTAATGCTCTGCTTTCGGCCTGGCACCATTACGCTAGCAGCCGCTTTTCTGCAGCCCCGCGCGTCTCTTTCCCCTTTGTTTTCAGGGTCTATAGAAAACGTTCGCTTTTGTCCCGAGCTCTCGTTAAACCAAACTTGTGGTGGCAACGGAAGGCAGTGCGGGCGGGGAGGGGCCCGGGGATTTTGGCAGCAGCAGACCAGAGCGTGGTGGAAACTTCTCTCACTGGGTTCCCCGACACCCCGTCTTCCCCCTCCCCCACACACAGACCAGCCGTCCTGTCAAAGCTTCTCCCAGAGAGGCCCTGGCGCTCCAGAAAGGAGGTCTGCGCCACAAGGACTTTGGCCACGAGTGAAAGAGTCCAGGGTGCGAGTCTTTGAGCCCCGAGTTTCTGGCACCTCCCTCCCTGCAGTCTTGACTTGTCTCTCCTTCCCTTTGGTCAACTAGGGCTTTGTATCTCACTTGGTGGAGAAGAGGAGGAAAGAGAAAGTGTTTCGTGTGTGTGGTTTTTATTTTAAGGGTTTGTTGGAATCTCTCACCTTCAACTGTGTGGCCTCCTTTGTAAGATCTAGGGCAAGAAGGGGGAAACACGGACTCTGGGGGGGGGGGAGGCCGAAAACCTAGCCCTGGAGGCTGGATTGTACACCTCTAGCCTGCTCAGCTACCTTTAGTCGATACGGGGGGTGGAGCGACCCTCGCCCGGAGACGACCAACCTTCCTCCTCAGAGCGAGAGTAGGACAGCACCACCCCGCGCGCGCGCGCCCGCGCGCTTTTCGGCCGGACGCGCACGCCGTGACTCTCCGCATCGGAGCTGCTCAGGCGGCAATTTTTTAAGCCTGCAATTAAGCGAGGCGTCGCCGTGTCCTCTGCTAGTGTCGATCCTGTCAGTCGCACATGGCCTTGGTGCTCCGGTCCGAGGCCCCGCGATTAGTCACAGGCTCGCTTCGCTCCTTCCCTAATCCGCCTCTGCAGGCAGCCTGGGGCCGCGGCCGACTTGGCGGCGCTGGTAGGGAGCCTCCTCACGCGGGGCGGGCCGCCTGGCCAGTGCCAGCCCCACTGCGCCTCAGCCCGTACGGACCCCAAGGTGCGGGTTTGACGCCCCCCTCCCCTTCACGGCCCCCTGGCTGGGGCGGCGGCGCCCCTCCTCCTCCCGCCCCACTCCCGGGCCTGGGAGATCTATTTGTGTGGTGTCATTTGCATAAAAATAGGACAAGTGTTTCAGTGCGTTTGAACGCGGGAGACGAAATCCTTATTGATGTGTCTGTGTGGAGCCTTCGGTTGTCGGAGCGGTTTGATTTAGTGTGTTTGTGTTGCGTTCTGCGAGAAATGAGAGGAAATCCTGTGCAACGCCATCGGCGGCCAGGGGCCCCAGAGCATCCCCCACTGCGCGGCTGGGGACGATGCACTGCCTGGGCCCCAGCGCGCCGGTTCCACAGCGAGCAGGTTCAGGCCAGGCGGGCAGCCCATTATGACTCATAAAACCGGGAGGCCTAATCACCAGCTGCCAACCCTTTTGCATGTGGCGCTTCCCAATGCTCCTTTCGCCCAGGCTGGGCCTCCCGCGGGTTCGCCCTGGACACGACTAGAGCCTCCCAGAGGGAGCTAATCAAGTGGCCGCTCCTTTCCATCGGCAGCGTGGCATCCCTTCCAGAGCGACCCCCGCTCTCTCGGCCTCTGAGCTGCTGCTAGCCAACAGCTCCTCAGCTTGGACAAATAGCTGGGAGGGCGCCGGCCTCTCGGAGCCAGTAAATCAATCATTAACTCCCTGGCGAGGCCAGGCCGAGAGAGGGAGCGGCGGCAAGAGTCGAGTCCGAGGGTCTAGCGCAAGGCCCGCATTTCAGATTAGGAGGTATCCATGGGCCAGCGAGGAGAATGCATAGAGCCTCGTCCCTCCAGGGTTCCCGGTCCCCTCAGAAGCCTCTGACCCACGGGGCCTTTCAGTGCCGCACCACGCCTCGCCTGGCAGGTCGCGTTACCGTGTGGCCGTTGGGCAGACTTGAACATTAACGAGCCGTTTCGGCCTTACGGCCTGGTCTCTCCTGTCTGCTGTGCTTGTACAGACTCTTCGGATCCGGCGGGGCACCTTCTGGCCCTGGCTTGTCAAACCAAACTGATCGTCTCCCATGGGACCCAGTCTCCCCGCGCGCGGCACCCTTCTCCAAGAGCCCACAGAAGGACCGGCACGCAAAGGGTTAAAAGCCCCAGCTTGCCCTAGCTCCTCTGCGGCGTGGAGGAAACGCTGATCAAAGTGCCCACAGGGAAGGAAACACACGCACACTTAGGCCCGGGTCGAAGGAGGCCAGCTGGAGCCGGCTCCGGAGCCGCTCGCCTCGACCCGCTTCCCACACTCCCGGGGACGCGGCGGTGGCGCTGGCTCGGGCGATTCACCTGGCGGAGCGCTGCGCGCCGGGGCCGAGAAAGGCGGCAGGGAGGAGGGACGCGGGGAGGGACGGGGGGGCGGGAGGCGAGAGGCGAGAGGCGAGCCCGGGCTGAGAGCCAAGAGGCCCGGAGCCGCAGATTAGTCACCGCTCGGCTCGTCGCTCACGGGTGCGCCCGGGAACCGGGAGGGCAGGCGTCGCCCTGCTCGGCCGGGCTTTCGGGGCCTCGGCGCCGGTCCCCTGGCTCCCACCCCCGCGCGTGCCTGCCGCGGCCGGATAGACTCTCGGGGACTCGCGCAGCCCAGATCCACTTGTCAGTTCAAGGGCAGGACAGAAACTCTGCAAGCTGAGTCTTGCGAACAGGAAATTTCTCACTGACAAGGTGCTGCCCATCCCCCACGCCGGCTTCAAAACAAAACAGAACCTCGGCGCGGACTGTCTGCGCGCGGTGCTCCTCCCGCAGGGCCCGAGCCCCTCCGCCGCCGCGGTGATCCCCGCTTCTCGGCCCCCGCCCGGGGATGGAGAACTCGCCGAGCCTAGAGCGCAAGGCGCTGCTGGCGGCCCACAGGCTCCGCGGACCGACTCGCTTCGGGTCCCGCGGAGGGCGCCCGGCTGCCGCCCTTCGGGACCTAGGCCGTGTCTGGCGAGGGCTCCGAGCCCCCGGGGGCCCCCACGCCTAGCGGGGCTGCCAACGCGCAGGGCGGGGTGGCGGAGTTGCGGGTGTCCGCGGGGGTCTGCCTTTCCCCTGAGAGGATGGGGGTGGGGAGGCTGCGCGGCGCCGCCGACTCGGCAAATCCCGCTGCGGGAACCAGGGAGGGCTGCGAGCTCGGCCTGGCAAAGTTCCTGTGGAAACTCCATGTTTTGAAACTCCAGCGGCGTCGCGGAAGAGGAGAGCGGAGCGCGCGAGGCAGACTGCACCCGACTTTCGCTCGCGGGCAGGAGGTTCGGCGCCCTCTACCCCGCTCCCAGGACGCCAACAAGGCGAGGAGGACCAGTCCCCCAGCCCAATCTTTTGTGCCTTTCCCTTTTACCTCCGCACTCTAAGGGATGTTTATAAACCTGTTTTATTTATTGAGTTCAGCCAGGAAGGCTGCCTTTTTAGAAACCCTGAACTTCAGGATAATTTCGTATTTGACACATGTAAATACTTAGTACTCTCAGGTAAGGTCAAATTATTTATCACCTTAATTTATATTTCAATAGGCCTACAATTTAGAGGCACGAAATGCCTCTTTACGAATCATTATGGTCTATTAGAGGAAGTAATGTAGAAACAGCCCTATTTGGAAGGGAATCACATGTTGACATTTAAATGGCTCTTCAATAGTTAAAAAAAAAAAAGACATTTGAGTGCCTTTGATTATACAACTTACAAGACCATCAGCAAAGCCATCAGGAGTACACATTCTTGGGATTTCTACTTTTTAAAATTTTTTAAAACTTATTTTTATTTTATTTATTTATTTTTTTTGGCGACAAGGTTTATGTACTTCTGGCCAGCCTCAGATTCACTATGTAGCTCAGGTTGGCCTGGAACTCACTGAGGTCTTCCTGCCTCTGCCTACAGATTGTTGGGATTGTTGGCGGGCACCACCAAGACTGATTCACTTATTTTTAATTTTACAAAAACTTTTCAGATCATGTATGTCATTGAGTCTCTATGGGTAAAAAATCTACAAATCTCAGGCAAAATGTCATTCTGCCCCCTGACTGATATTTTAGCAGAACTGTGAGCAAACTTCATCAGCAGGGTTCCCCCCCCCCACCGTAGGAATTTTGTAGATAGCTACATCAGTGAGAGAAGCAGCCACTTTCTAACAGCAGCTAATTTGGGAAACAGTGTAGCTTCCCCTCTGGAGTCTCACCTTTAGGAAGACCGTGTGCAGCCAACCATCCTGGTCCCTGCAGCACCCAGCACAGGGCCTCTCACGGTTTGTTTTGGTGTTTGGAGACAGGATCTCATTAAGTAGTCCAAACTGGCCTCAAGTGAGCTGTATCTCCCAGATTGGCCTCGAACTTGGCTCCAGAGTGCTGGTATTGCAGGCCTGGGCCTTGGCTGTAGCTCCTTACGCTGTTTTAAGTCATTCTTCCATACCTACTCCAAGGAGGTTCCTGGCTGTCTCCAACCCCAGTGCCCTGTACTCTATGGAATGACCTACTCAGATTCCTTTGCTGAAGCCTATCTCCCATCTGTAGAATGTTCTTAACCCACATCCACTTCCTAGGCTATTTATCTCTTTCCCTGTGTAGCTGCACTTTCCCTGTCAGGGCTCATACATGGGAGGCAAGTGCTCTACAACTGAGCTATATCCTCAGACTTGGGGGAGATAGTCTGGCTAAATTGCGCAGGTTGGCCTTGAATTTGTATCCTCCTGCCTCAGTCTCCTGAGTAGCTGGGAATACAAATGTGTGCCTCCATGCCCTACTGCAGCTGTATGTCTTGAAAGATGTCTACATCCCTGTGGCATTTCCACTTCCTAACCTGTGGTCACTATAAAGATCAGCAAATTCTGAAGTTATTCTAAGATGTTGGCTAAGTACTGTACAGTATAGGATTAGAAACTACAGTGACATTGATACTACATGTACACAGTGTAATGTTCTATAGCTAGTTAAGAAGTTAAAATCTGGGCCGGGGAGTTAGCTCAGTGGTTCCGGCGCCTGTCTTGCAAGCGCAAGGACCCGGGTTCGATTCCCCGGTAACCACATAACAATACTGGGTGAGGAGACCCACACCCAGCAGCAACCAGTACCACATAGCACAGTGCCGGGCGTGGTGGCTCACGCCTGTAATCCCACCACTCGGGAGGCAGAGGCAGGAGGATTGTGATGTGAGTTTGAGGCTGAGCTCAGGGCCAGCCTGAACCACAAAGCGAGACCCTGTCTCAAAAAAAACCTAAAAAAAAAAAAAAAAAAAAAAAAAAGAAGTTAAAATCTTAAAAAATTAAAATTAAAAAAATTAACCAGGTGTGGTCCCCATTCCCCTAAAGCCATCACTTCAGGAAGCCTAGGCAGGAAGATCTCAAGTTTGAGCACAGCCTAGGCAATTTAGAAAGAACCTGACTCAAAATTTAAAAAATTTTTTTTAAAAATTTTTTTAAGGGTTGGGAGTGTGTGGAGGCTCTCTGAGCAATCTGCAGTGTTGAAAAAATTGATAATAAATGATTATTTAGAGGCAGGGTCTCTCTATGTTGCCCAGGCTGGCCTCAAACTTGAACTATTAGGCTCAAGCAATTCTCCTGCTTCAGCCTCTAGAACAGGTGGGTCTATAAACTCCAGGTCAGTTTCTATCAACATATAGTTCGATGGACTGGAAATATAGCTCAGTAGTGCTGCACCTGCCTGCAAGCACAAGGTCTTGCATTTTTGACCCCAGTACCACATAGAAAACAAACAAACAAAAAACCTCACCATTGCTTCTCGGCCTTTTGGCTAAGATCAAGCGTAAAAAACCTCACATACTTTGGGGAGTGGTGGCACATGCATGTTATTTCAGCACATAGGAGGCTGAGGCTGGAGGATTTCCAGTGACTGAGAGGCCAGCCTGAACTGCATAGTGACAGACTTTGCCTCAGAGAAAAACCCAAAAACATGGAGATAGGCTTCTTTCATGCAGAGACTCATGGGATGTCCCCGTGGTGACACATCACACTCTTCACTCAGACTGCCTCACACTTCTGGCCACCCTCCTTAGTCATTCTGCAGAAAGTGCTCAGGGTCACCAGGCACTTCTGTGCTGACAGGAGCAGGCTTTAGCCTTCCTTGCCTTCCTCGGCCTCACAGCACAGCTGCCCTGGCCACACTCCCAGAACGGCTCCCCACTGCCCATGCTCCATGACTTTTGTCCTAGCTTCAAGCCTCTTTCAGTCTCCCTCTGGGCACCTCTCTGTGCTCTGCCCATTGCCTCGATCCCAATGCACCCCCCTCTTCCCCAAACCTCACCCAGTTTAGATTTTAAATACCACCCACTGTTGAGGACTCTCATTTGCTTTTCCCCAGTGCCAGGCCCCCACAGCTGATGGTGCAAGTTGGTATCCAAATCCAGCTTAGTAATATAGTTCACATTTGCACAGTGCTTTTAGGTAAGCACTTTATATAATGTGACTAGGAAGCCTCACAACCACCCTTCAAGGTAAAGTAGGTAAGAGTCATTCTCCACATTTTACAGCTGAGGAAACTAAGACAGAGAACTCTAGGTTCTCTGGGAAAGAACATTCCCAGAAAATCATGGCATTAGGATTCAAATCTAGATAGCTCTTGCTCGAGCATTTTGTTTTGTTTTGTTTTTTTGAGACAGGGTCTCACTTTGTAGTTAAGGCTGTCCTTAAACTCACTAGTAAGCCAGACTGGTTTTGAACAGTGGTAATCCTGCTGCCTCAGGCTGCCAAGTGCTGGGATCACAGGGATGCACCACCACGCCCAGCAAGTGCTCTTCTTAACTGTTCTGCTGCATTGCCTCATGAAGAATCCTGAAGAATGCTCCACCCTGGGTCAGGCGTGTCGGCACACCCCTGTAATCCCAGCAGTCTGAAGGCTGAGGCAGGAGGATAACTGTGAGTTTGAGGCCAGCCTTGGCTACATAGTGAGACCTTGCCTCAAAACAAAAACAAAAAAGAAAAAAAAAAAAAAGAGTTCAAGCCCGGTCTGTACAATTTCGCAACACAGGGGGAACCCTATTTCATTTCTGGTACATAGCTCAGTGTGAAGACTCCATGCTGAATCCTAAGTACTTAAAAAGAAAGATGCTTCCCAGCTATCCCTGCCTAATGTGGTGAACATCTGTAATCCCAGCCCTCTTGAGAAACTGAGGCAAGACAATTCAAGTTGGAGCCTAGTATGGGCAATTTATTAAGACTTTGTCTCAAAATAAATATAAAGGGGGGCCGGGGATTTAACTCAGTGGTTCTGGCACCTGCCTTACAAGTGCAAGGTCCTGAGTTCAATCCCTGGTAACCACATACAACAATACTGGTGACTCACGAACACCAGCAATCATTATCACCTACCACAGTGCCGGGCATGGTGGCTCATGCCTGTAATCCCAGCACTGGAGAGGCAGAGGCAGGAGGATTTTTGTGAGTTCAAGGCTGGCCTGGGCTACATAGTGAGCTCAGGGCCAACCTGAACTACAAAAGTGAGACCCTGTCTCAAAATAAATAAATAAATAAAAATAAATAACTAACAAGGGCTGAAGATGTTACACAGTGTGAAGGCCTTAGGTACTGAAAAAAATATTTGATGAACAATAAATGAAATATTGGATGCCCAATACATGAATATTCTATATCACAGGCAGAGAAGAAACTCAGTGTAAGACAGCAAGGCAGTTGTGGGATGTGCCAATGGGGTGGGGGCCGAAGCTTGAAGGAAGTAGCTCTGGAGTTCTGGTAGGGACCAAAGCAGAAGTTAGCAAAGTTAAGCATGAGTCTGAGGAGCCAGTACCTTCAGGGAGCCCCATGGGCTGCTGTGCATAAATCTTTCCCTTTCCCTGTCAGAGGAGCCAAGTGACCCAGGTGTGCACACGGGAGTGGTGTGTGTGGTTTTTGTGGTTGTTTGTTTTGTTTTGTTTTTTTAAGGTTTTTTTTTGAGACAGGGTCTCGCGTTGTGGTTCAGGCTGGCCCTGAGCTCAGCCTCAAACTCACATCGCAGCAACCCTCCTGCCTCTGCCTCCCGAGTGCTGGGATGACAGGCGTGAGCCACCACGCCCGGCACTGTGGAATGTGGTACTGGTTGCTGCTGGGGTGAGTCTCCACGCCCAGTATGGTATGTGGTTACCCGGGAATCGAATCCGGGTCCTTGCGCTTGCAAGACAGGCGCCAGAACCACTGAGCTAACTCCCCAGCCCCTGTTTTGTTTTGTTTTTGAGACAGGGTCTCAACATGTAGATCAGGCTGGCCTTGAACTCACACTATGTAGTACTGGCTGGCTTCAAACTCTTCCTGCCTCAGCCTCTTGAGTGCTGAGATTTCAGGGGTGCGATACCATGCTGAGCAAGATTCCACATAACTTCTTCAGCCATGTCCTTCTGGAGTCATCCTGGCCCCTTGCCAGCTGCAGTAAATATCATAAAAGGAGTTTTTTTCTAGGATCAGCCAGTCTGGAATCATAAGCCTATGGGTTGTGCTCACCATGGGAGTCTAAGAATTTATCATCTGAATGAAAGGCGCTTTCCTCCGAAGTAATCCTTGCAAAAGTGTGTGTCCAGGAGGTTTGGGGTAAGGACCTCTTCCCCAGAGTGAGGAGATTTTATAGCTGTGTTTGGAAAGTTTCTGTACCTACACCAGTTATGTCTTGGTATTTGGTGAGATTGAAACAGCCTCGAGACACTGGACACAGTGGTGCGCACCTGTAATCTCAGCTACTCTGGAGGCTGAGGGATGAGGGTGGCAAGGCTGAAGCCAGCCTGGGCAACTTCAGTGGGACCCTGTCTGAGAATAAAAATGAAAAAAGAACTGGGGATCTAGCTCAGTGGTAAAGTAGCCCAGAGTTCCATCCCCAAGCCGCCTGGCCCTGTCATATCCCCTCATCTGGAATTTCCATAAAGATGAATTATAATTGGAGCTGGGGCTGTAGCTCCATGGTAGCATTTGCCTGGCATATCAAGGCCCTGGGTTCCACCCCTCACATGGAAACAGGGCAGTGGGGAGACTTATTCTCAAGTTGGGGAGAACAACGACAGGCAGAGATGCTATGGGAGGGATGCCATACACAGTTGTTTGCAAGCTGAAGAACTCTTGCACTTGGAGGAAAGAGGGACAATGGCAAGAATTTCTTAAGGGCTTTCTATCTGCCCAGCACAGCCATAAACAGTTACTGTTCATTGATGATCTCATCCACATCAAAACTGTTTTATAATTCAGGCACTATTATTCCTATTCTACAGATGAGGAAACTGAGGCTTAGAGGATGATCAATAAGCCCAAGTGCCTGGAAACTCCTCACCTGATTCCCAAAGCCTCGACTTTTCCCCAAGCCATCAGTGCCCTTGCCACCATGGTGTGACACTGGTGAGCACATGTCTTTCCAGGCACCTGCCTCAGCTCCATTGTTCTACCAATTCCCAGGCTCATCATAATTGGGTCCTTTATTGGATCTGAAGACAATGGCTTTCAATGCATCCTGGCATGCAAATGATGTCCCCTGAGGACATCATTGTCCTGCAGTGAATTTATCCCTTGGGTCCCTCTGAGAAGCCTTTTTTCTTCTGTAGCTTTTTAAGATGCAGCCCAACCACAGCCGAGCTCTGAAACTCTGGGCCGATCCACAGACAGAGGGTGGTAATCCCTGCCTGCTCCTTTGACAAAGCGCTCCTGGCAGTGGGCGGGTGCTCTCCTGGGTTCAATGCCAGCGGCTGCGCCAGGACCTTTCTGGTGTGCTCGCGGGCACTGGGAAGGCAGAGGAGAAAAGATCAATCTGGAAGATAATTTAGGTTCTGTCTTCCCTCGAACCAGCTGTCGTCCTCTGCTCTAGGTCGACGGACTATGATTAATGCACCGTCCAGTCTTTCCTCTCCTCAGCTTCTTCCTTGCTTTGGGGTTTATTTTCCAGCCATTGCTGGAGTTTCTCCTCAGAGTAATACTATACTCCCAGACTGGGGACTGGAGCGCAGCATCCCAGGTGGTGGTCACCCCAGCCACTCCTATGGCAGGTGATGTTCCTTCTCAGGGTTCAGGGCTAACCCGCCACCTCCACCAAGTCTTAATCCTTTAATTGTTCTCAAAATACCAAAAATCAAGATTGCAGGGAAGCCAATTAATAGGTTCACATGGCCTGTTCCTCATTTGTAATTACATATGATTATTTCCCCCCTACTTTGTTCCAATAATGATTTAAGGTTGCTTCCAGAGATACTCAAAACCTAGCAAAGATAAATAGAAGTGGGCAATGATTTATGTCACGCCTGCTCACACCATCTTTGCCCCATTCCACATAATAGAACTGAATTCATAAAGCCTTTCAACAGTGAAGTAATTCAGCTCTTTGGGTGGCAACACTAGGCACAGACAGTAGCACATAGTAATAGGAAGAGCCTCAGAGGGGACAAAAGACACAGTTTCTAATGCTGGCTCTGTCAGTATATGACCTTGGGGAAGTCACCCACTATCTTGATCAGTTTTGTATTGCTGTAACAAAATGCATGAGGTCAGGTATATTATAATGTAAAGGGGTTTATTTGGTTCCCAACCTTGTGGTGGGAAGGTCCAGACTACATGATGAGAGTCCTGGTGAGGGTCCCCTGGCTGCATCACAAGATGACTAACGAGCAAAGAGAGAAAGAAACAGTTACATACAGAAAGGGTTGAAAAAGTAGGGTGGTGGCTTTGCTGACGAGAACTGATCTGCTCCTGTGAGGCCTCTATTAATCCTCTCACAAAAGCCACTGTGAGAGGTTCACCTAATCACCTCCTATGAGGTCTCACCTCTGAAAAGTTGCAGACCTCAGCACTGCCACACCAGGGACCTGGCTCCCAGCAGAGGAGCCCCAAGGGACTGACTCTCTCTCTCTCTCTCTCTCTCTCTCTCTCTCTCTGTCTGGTTCAGAGGCTCTCTGTGAATTCCCAGGCCCCTCCTCTCTTCCATAGGATGGAGGCAGAGCCAGCTCCTCCAGCAGGAGCCTTTGGAATTGCCGCTGGAGAGATAGGGTCTCTTTCTGTCTCTGTCTCTCTCTGCTCTTTCAGGTGAAATACGTGAATCTGTGCAAATATTCCTGGATGACCACAGAACTTGAATTATCTCTTCCCCAGGCCAAGGTCCCCTTCCAATCTTTAGCTAAAGAAAGCCTTTCAGGCAAGTAGCCTGGACTGCACTGAGGAGGTCCCTTGAGGATGTGGAAGTCATTCTTTTCTGGGTCTCCCCCCTTGCAGCATGGGTGGGCTGCTTTCTTTTCTCTCTCCGCACTGCTAGACATGCAGACAACTTGGATCTAGAGCCAGACTTCTCTCCCCTTTGCTGCCCCAGGTACTACTCCCACTTCCGTGTCCTGTGTGGCACCTGGTATCATTTGCTTAAGACACCCATATTCTCCTCTGCCCCACTCCCTTCCTGTACCACTGTCCTTTGTGCCCCTCTCCAGCTATATCCTGCCCATCCTCCCTCTGGAACCGCTGCCTTTCGCTATCACCTTCCTACAGTCTGGAACGTACTCCTCTGCCGACCTGTCACCAAGTCCTGGTTTCTTTCCTCTGCACCATGCTCTCAGAGTCATCTATTGCTTTGACATCCAGGCAGCCCCTGCCTGCCTAGCACAACCTGTCACTGGTGCCCGTCCGCCCCCTCCTGCCCCTCTGTGATCCATTTTCCGAAGAGTACCCAGCAGCCAAACCGCACCTGCAAATATCTCCTCTTCTGGTGCACCGAGGCTGATGGACATACAGTTGGGTTACAGTTCAATGTGATCAGTCCTGAATACCTGGGAAAAGAGTGACAGCAAAGCATGACAGCAGTGGGAGTGATGGGTGACAGCAGTCACAGCAAGAAAGGCCAAGGGGCTCCCTGAGGAGATACCTGGAGCTGGGAAGACAGCAGCTAGAAGAATCAAGCAGAGAGTTCTGAGCTGGTAGCCTGGCTGTGGGCTTTCCGAGCAGGACAGAACAACTCCTAAGGCCATAGGAAAATTGGTAGTCCCCCAACTAGGAGGAGGTCCACGAGCCCAAGGCCCTTCAGGTTGCCTGGGTCTGTCCCTTGGACTTGCTCATAGTTGACAATCATTGCATTTGTTAAATGAAGGAATAGATCATTGGCCCCTCTTTTTTTGGTGGTTTTGGGGATCAAACTCGGGACCTTGCTTGCAAAGCAAGTGCAGTGCCATTGAGCTACATCCCTGCTCTCCCTTAAAACGTTTCACTTAGAGACAAGGAGTTACTAAATGGCTAGAATGTCCAGGCTGAGTCTGAGCTTCCAATCCTGCCTCAACCTCTGAGAGTGCTGGGATCACAGGCATGTGCCCCCACTCTCACTTAAGCTACAGGCATCTGACATGTAGATATTTCTTTTCTGCTCATCCTTCAGTCCTTTCTTTAGGAACTCTTGTCTCCTGGATGGCATGGTGGCACACGCCTGTACTTTCAGCACCGGGAAGCTGAGGCAGGAGGATCACTGAGAGTTCCAAGCCAGCCTGGGCTACATAATGAGTTCAAAAAGCCAGCTTGGACTTCATATTGAGACCCTGTCTGAAAAAAACAAAACAGTTCCGCCTCTAAACCAAAACTTTCGGCTCTTCACAAGACCTTTGGGTGGTCTGCCTTGCAGCTTTGTTTTTTGAAACAGGATCTCCCTTTTTTGTAGTTCAGGCTGGCCCTGAGCCCACTATAGCCCTGGCCAACCTCGAACTCACCGCAATCTTCCTGCCTCTGTCTCCTGAGTGCTGGGATTACAGGCATGAGCCACCACGCCTGGCATGTGATTATGGGGGATCGAACTTGGGACCTTGCACTTGCAAGGCAGACACCGGAACCACTGAACTAAATCCCTGGTCCTTCCTTGTGACTTTCTCAAATGGAGTGTAAATGGTGTTCTTAGTGCATACATCACTTTCCCAGGGGTGCCCACTAGTGTCCCAGAGAAATCCAAACCCCTTACTTTGCAGACAAAAAAACTGAGGACTAGATTTGGGAACCTGTGCTCTGGGCCTGCCTGGCTCCCTGTCCCACAGTCTGCTGCTAGATCACAACATCAAGGTGCCCTGGCTGCAAGAAGTCTGGGTGGGATCTCTTGCTGGTATCTGTGGTGCTGGAACCTCTGGTCGCTTTTGGACAGTTGTCCTCACTTTTATCCGTTAAGTCATAGTAAATATGTTGCAGTAGGCCTGCGTCTTCCTGTCTCGGATTATACAGTCCTGGAGGGCACACTCGGGTGGCTGTTGGCAGGGTTGCCATCTGCACACTTCCAGCTGAGGGATGGCGGAGCTCCGGCTGCCCAGGAAGCGCCTTCCTGCTATGCCTGAACGACCACGGAAGCCAAGGCACGGGGCGTTAACTGGCTTGTGGTCAGGTCTGTGGCAGGATATTCTTAGCAGCCTTCAGTCACCCGTCCTGAGAATTCAAACTCCCCTGTCACTAGGGCTCAGATCTCTCAGCACCACGGCAGAGGCTCGCTATTTCCAGGCCTGCAGGTCAGAGTGGAGAGCGACAGCACAGAGTGTGCCTATTTCAAAGGCCTGAGCATTGGGGCATAGCCCAACGACACGCGCAGCCTGTTGCTACCCACCACCGCCCCGGGCCTGACTGGCCGGCCAGACTGTTTGCAAAACATGCTCTTGTTTCCGCAGAGCTGCTCGGCGTGGCAGGAGCATTGGCCACAGCACAGCGGTTATCACGTCTGACCTCATTCCTGGGGCCTGAGGCAACTCTGAGATCTGAGTGTCTCAGACACTTACTAATCTTCCTTTAAAAGAGATCCGCTACAGGTCAGGCAGCAATTTAAAACCTGGGCTGTGGGCATTGGTAACGCCCACCTGGGCCCTTCACTGAAATCCCCGGAGGAATTCTCCTTCAGGGTGTGACTGTGCCACCCACTTTCAGGAGGTGTATGTGTGTGACTTGCCAATCAAGCTGTGTAGTGCAGTGGCAGGGGTGGAGATAGGGGCTGAGAGTCTTGGGGACTCAAAGAGTGGCACTGTAGGGAGGGAGGGGATGGGAGAGCTAGGTATAAAGCTGATAGTCCTCAGTGTCTCTCTCTCTCTTCCCGTGCTGGTATTTGAACCCACAGCCTTCATACTGAGCTACATCCCCAACCTTCTCCTAATTTTTTATTTGAAACAAAGTCCTGCTAAAAGCCCAGGATAGCACTCCTCCCGCCTCAGCCTCCTAGAATGCTGGGGTCGAAGGTGTGTACCACCAAACTGACTTCCCCTGGTCATCTAAGCACATTTTAGAATAAAGGTTTCTCCAAAAGTAGATATAAGGACTAAAATGTATAATCAATATTGGAAAACAGGAAGAAAATGTTTGAATGGGAAGGGGAACAAGGGAGAGGGATAGGAAGGAAGGGACAAGACAAAAGTAAAAATAGAAGGAAAAAATGGAAACAAAGCTTTTATACATGGGAGGATTAGGAGGAAAGCGGAGGGGAAAAAAGGCAAGATGTATCATGCACAGGTGCAAATCCCCTGTGATGAGTGTTATCATTATGTCTGCCTAAAATGTGCCAATAAATGTTTTGCTATAAAAACAACAACAGGGCCGGGAATTTAGCTCAGTGGTTCCGGCGCCTGTCTTGCAAACACAAGCACTCGGGTTCGATCCCCCGGTAACCACATACAGTACAGGGTGTAGAGACTCACACCCAGCAGCAATCACTGCCACACACCACAGTGCCGGGCATGGTGGCTCACACCTGTAATCCCAGCACTCGGGAGCTAGAGGCAGGAGAATTGCTGTGACTTGAGATGAAGGCTGAGCTCAAGGCCAGCCTGAACTACAAAGCGAGACCCTGTTTCAAAAAAAAAAAAAAAAATAGAATAGGACATTTCGGTACATCCACCATCAGTGCACACTGGAGCTCTGAGGTGGATCCTAACTCGGAGCACCCGCAGCACCAGGGCTCCAGGGGCGGGACACAGCTTTCCTCCCCAGCGCCCTATGCACACCAGAGCTGCAAACACATGGTGTCCGATCTCTTCTTACTGTTACTTTTTGTTTTCTTCTGCACTTTCTCATTTCTCTTGGGGCAGTGGTGCGGACAGCTGTGTCTTCCTCCCATTTCTGTACTTTGGAGGTGCCTGAGCACAGCTTGGGAGTGGCACAGCCTTGGTGGGGGGCTCAGGGGAAACCCAAATGCTGCTCCTCCTCCAAAACCTCCACTCCACTAACGCACAGCCTGTGACAGTCAGGCTCAGAGGCAAAGCCCTGTGTCTTCAAGGGTGTCCTGTGATGAGGAGGGCCAATGGATTCCATGCAGTGGATTCTGGAGAGGAAAAAGTACCAGAGGAGCTGTGTGGGAAAAAGCTTGAGAACCTCTCTGGGGATCTTTGCCACTCTGAGATAGGAGGACTTGGGGAAACTGGTACACTAAGTGCTAAAAAGGGGACACTAAGGATTCTGAAATCTGTTCTGTACTGCAAATGCTTCTTCTCCCTGTCCCAGTCCCAGCCATCCAGCACTAAGTTTCATCCCTGGCCTTTTATTTTAAGGCAGGATTTTGCTAAGTCACTAAATTGCCTGAATTTGCTATCCTCCTGCCTCAGCCTACAATCCTGGGATTACAGTTAAGTGCCAGCAGGCCCAGCTTGCAAATCCTTCTTAAAGAGCTCTTTGCCTGGTATGTCGGAAATGTTGGCAAAGGCTTGTAATCCCAGCACTCCGGGAGATGGAGGCAGGAGGATCTCAAGTTCAAGCCCAGCCTGGGCAACTTAGCAAGACCTTGTCTAAAACAAAGAAGGATTGAGGATGTAGCTCAGTGCTCTTTGGGTTCAGCCCCCAGTACCACAAAACAAACAAAACCCAGCCCTTCTGTATATGTCAGGTGCTCCTGGATAGATCCAGTGTCCTCTCAGGGAACCTGCCTGAGAAGCCCCTGCAGGTGCGGCTCAGATGGAACATGAAGGACTATGCACATGAAGGACTGAACACAGGCAGGTGTGGCCAACTTGGCCTGTCCTACTCTGGGACACTACCCACAGAGTCCACTCACAGCTACCGAATGAATGGGTAGAGAGGTGGCAAAGGCAAGGGAGGCGGTCCCTGAAGCCTGCTGTGTGTCCATGGCAGTGGCTGCCCATCAGCTGCCCAGGGAAGGCACCTGACTGGGGGAGAAATGGTATGTTCAGGGTGTGAGGCCTATAGTGGGAGGGAGTTTTCCCTCACTAACCTCGAAATGGGCAGCTGATAAGATAGCAGAGACAAGAAACCCAGCAGCTGGCATGTTTGAGCACTTAAGCAGTAGGGCGCTGGGATCTCGTGTAGCCCGTTAAACATGGCTGCAAATTTTCAGTAGCACTTCCCACAGGCGGGGTACGTGATGGGCTCCATCCTGTCCGCCCTTCCGTGTGGAAATTCTAACCCCCACGACCGCAGAATGGGACTGTGTTTGGAGCTGTGGCCCCGAAAGAGGTATTTCTATGATGATGAGGTCATCGGGACGGGTCCTCTCCACCGTGACCAGTGTCCTCTAAGAAGAGGCGGTTAGGACACAGACACATACACAGGGAAACCACGGGAGGGTGAAGAGCGAAGGTGTCCACGTGCAGGCCGAGGAGAGGCCTCAGGAGGAGCCGGTTCTGCCCACACCTGGTGTCTGACTTCTGGCCTCTGGACCAGTGAGACAATCCATTGCCACCCTAGGCCCCCCAGACCGAGGGGACTGTGGTAAGGAATACAAATAGAGGGTGAAGTCTGTCCCTCACCTAGAATCTGGGCTGGCCTAGTGATTTTCTCTGATTGACAGAATGTGCCAGAAGTGATATTATGTGACTTCTGAGGTGACACCTTAGGAGGCCTTGTAACTTCTTGGTTGGATCCTAGGGCCATTCTGAGGCTGCTACATCAGGAAGCTACTTTTCTCCATTGGGAGAAGAGCTGTAATTCATCCCAGCTGACAGATGGCACCAACTGCCAGGCTATCTTGAACCCCCCTGCCCAGGCTGTGCCTTTCCTCGCTCCAGCTTCCTGAGGTAGCCTGGTTGGATCCAGCAGAGGACAACCCAGCCAACCTACCCAATTGTGAGGGAGGGAGAAATTGTTCTTGGACCAGGAATGTAGCTCAGTGGTGCCACGCCTGTCTGCCAAGTGCAAGATCCTGAGTTTGATCCCTAGTTCTCCCCCTACAAAAGAATAAATTGTTCTTGCTTTTAGCCATGATAGTTAAAGATGTCTTAGTCCCTTTTGAATTTCTATAACAAAATACTTCATACTAGGTAATTTATAAAAACTAGAAGCATGTCTGGTTCACAGTTCTAGAGGCCACAAAGTTGAAGAATAAGGTGCCCCATCTGCTGTGCATCTGGTGACAGTTTTATTGCTGCATCATAACATGCAGATGGTGCATGCCTATAATCCTCATGAGGCTGAAGCCATGAGTTCAAGGCCAGCCTGGGCTACATAACAAGACTCTGTCTAATAAAAAGAAAAAAAAGAAAATGTGACACAAGGAGTGTCAATTCTGCTCCGGTGAGAAGTGACAGGGGACAGTGGTCACAGAATGGGGCAGAGGCTTCTGGGCTGGGTCCAGACCAGGTCTAGAAAGAGAAGAGAGAACTGTGTGTCTCCTAATCCCTGCAAGGTGGAGTGACCAAGTACATGGTGGGCACAGCCCTTGCTTCTGCTGCTCGTGGCCCCTCTATAGGGTGGACCATTTACACGAGAAAAATGAGGCACAGCAGGCAGCCAGTGGGCAAAGGAGAAGTGGGCAGCTGGTAGTGTGGTTAGCTTAGCCACTCTGTCCTCTGGGAAGACCTCTGAGACCTGTCCTGCAATGGGTTCTTCAGCGCTCACACCCCAGATGCCTTGTCCTTCGCTCTGGTTCTGGTGTGTTCAACTATGACATCATGGGGTCATGTGACCATTTCCAGGCCTCAGCCCCTGTGTCAGGCACATAGAAGGAGCCTATTAAAGGACATTCTTTTTCTTTTGTAGTACTGAGGTTGAACCCAAAGGTGCTCTCACTGAGCTACATCCCTAGTCTTTTATGTTTTATTTTGAGGCAGGGTCTAGCTAAGTTGCCCAGGCTGGTCTTCAACTTGCAACCCTCCTGCCTCAGACTCCAGAGTAGCAGGAGTTACAGGCCTATAACAGCATGCCCAGCTGGCCACTATACTTTTACCTTTTACTTTACTATACTTTTACTTTTACTTTTACCTTGCCATACAGTTCTGTGCCTTACTCTGTCTGCTATGAACAAGACAGTTGCCTGATTATGAGAGGAGAGTGCTGCTGCGGAGGTTCAGAAGCTCCAGAAGGAAAAGCAGGAGGCCCAGAGAAGGCGGTTTCACGAATGCCAGAGAATTCTGCTACCTGCTTCCCAAGAGTACCTTGTTGGACAAATGTTACCTGTTTAGGCACCAAGTGGAAGCCAGCCTCCTCCTAAAGGTGCCCAACTGAGGCCCCAGGTACACAGTCCTAGAGCTTGGGAGCGGGCAGCACATTCTCAACTCAGCGTTCCCTCCATCCCCTGAGTGCAGACCTGCAGCCTCATGACCTTGAGCAGAGAGAACCATGCCCACAGAGCCATTCCTACACTCTCACCCCAACACAGGTGGGCCTCCCAGGACCCCCAAGCCAGTCTGTTCTGAAAATGGACCGTAGTTCCCAAACGGAGCCTCAGGAGTGGCACGGGAGGTCAGGCATGTGGGGTGGGGATGGGGTGGGGTGGGGCTGACACGGGGTCATAGGGAACCATGAGAGACCTTTTGGGTTTGACTCCTTATACGTTCAGTGACCCACCTTGGAAAGTTGAGCAGGTGAGAATCTGAAGGTGGCCCATTACCTCCTGTGCTTACCATTCAAAGGGACCGAAATGACTAGAAGCTGAGAAACTGTCCCTTCTCCCCAGCCTTACAGCCCAGCAGACATGAACAGCCATAGTTGGAAACACAGCACCTGAAACTGACTTTGCTCCATAAGCTCCCGGCCTCAGAGCAGAGGGAGAAAAGGAACTCTTATTTGTCCAGCACTTTCAGAGATCATTTCATTGATCCTCATAACGAACTCCTGAGCTACTGCGATAGTTTTAAACACATCACATCGCTTCTTGACCTTTTGGCTAAGATCAAGTGTAGTATCTGTTCTTATCAGTTTTAAACATATCAGCATGTCCGTTGGGGCTCTCCCCACTGAGAAGTCTGTCCCCTGCCACTAGAAATCTGGGTGAGGTCTGCAGTTTTCAATGCAATAGAAATCATAGTGTGAGATTAAGTCTAACTCAGAAAAGGCCGTGTGGCTTCCTCCTGGCTCTCTTGGGGCACCCACTCTAGAAGAAGTCAGTGAGAACTCAAATGCCATGACAGAAAGTCACATGAAGTGATGGCTGCAGACTGCTCCATAGCAGAGCTCCTTTGCGCCCTGCTGAGATCTGACTGTCAACCCCTGAGATACCCTCTCAGGAACTACCCAGCTGAGCACTTCCTAGAATTCCTGACCCACAGAAATGTGAGCAAAATAGAACGGTTGTTTTAAGTGGCAAAATCCTAAGTCAGTTTATTACATGATGCTAGTAACCTAGACAGATTGTGGTATTTTTTTCTTTCCAGAATTGGGAATTAAACCTAAAGCCTTCACACGGAATGACATCCCCAGTCCTTTTTTTTTTTTTGAGATAAGGTCTCACTTTCTAGTTCAAACTGGCCCTGAGCTCAGCCTTGAACTCACTGCAATCCTCCTGCCTCTGCCTCCCGGGTGCTGGGATTATAGGCATGAGCCACCATGCCCGGCATTATGGTGTGTGGTAGTAATTGCTGGTGGATGTGAATCTCCACCCCCAGCATTGTTGTATGTGGTTACTGGGGATTGAACCTGGGACCTTGCAATTGCAAGACAGGCGCTGGAACCACTGAGCTAAATCCCCGGCCCCCTAGTCCGTTTTTATTTTGAAACAAGGTCTACTAAATTGCTAAATTTCCCAGGCTGGGCTTCAACTTGTGATCCTCCTGCCTCAGCCTCCCATAGTACTGGGATCACAGGCCTGTGTCACTGTGCCCAGCCAGATCTGTAATGCCATTCCCACTTTACAGAAGAACAAACCAAGGCTCAGGAGGGGTTGAGAAATTTGCCCATGGTTACACTTAGTAAATGGTAGAGCTGAGACTCCATATAGTCTCTCTGAGTCCAAATCATGGTCCTATCTCACCGTGCCCCCTGACATTTTCCCACATCCAAGAAGAGAACATTCTTCTCAGCTTCAACCAGTTTCCAAACCTGGCTGTGCGTCAGAGTCAGCTGTGGTGAGTATTAAAGATAGAGATTTCCAGGCCCCGCCCCAGGCCTACTGAGTCAGAATTTTCAGGCATCTTGCCAGGATGCTGCATTCTAAACTGGCACCCCAGGCGACTCAAAGGCAATTACTGCATGAACTAGCCAGTGGGCCACACTGCTCCGCCAGGTAATTATAAAACAATCAAGGCAGGTGTGGTAGCACCCGCCTGTATTCCCAGCATTTGAGAGGCTGAGGCAGGAGAACTGCCGTTAAATTGGAGGCTAGCTGGGAGTACATAGGGAGTTTAAGGCCAGCCTGAACTACACAGATATATCCTGTCTAAGGAAAAAAAAAAAAGGCAACCAGCAAAGACCAGCATGTTTTTCTTCCCGGCATCAGAAAGCTACTCATGATATGTGCTCATTAGATTACATTTAGAATTTCTTTGGACACAAGATCTTGCTATTACCCAAATTGACCTTGAATTCCCAGGCTCAAGGATCCTCCTGCTTCAGTCTCCTAAATAACTTCTACTACAAGCACACGTGGCCATCAAAAGAATTGGGGGAAGGCTAGCAGCTGGGGATGTAGCTCACCGAGGAGAGCCTTCTGGCAAGCTTGAGGCCCTAAGTTCGATCCCTGGAATAAAAAAAAATATTTTCCCCCTTTTTTACAGTACTGAGGAAGAACCTAGGGCTTTTGCACTGAGCTACATGCCCAGTCCCCCTCTTTTAAAATTTTTATTTTCACCCTGGGCATGTTAGAACACACCTATAATCCTAATCCTAGCATTTGGAAAGCTGAGCTGGGAGGATCAGTGGGAGTTTGAAGCTAGCTGAGCGACACAGTGAGTCAAGGCTATTCTGAACTATATAGTGAGATCCTATCTCAAAAAACGAATAAATAAGTAATAAAACTTTTATTTTGTGACAGGGTCTCACTAAATTGTTAAATTGCCCATTCTGAAAAAAAAAAAATTGCCTGCAGTGGGCTCAGATTTGTGATTCCTGCTGCCTTATCTTCCCAGAGTGCTAAGATCACAGGTAGGCACCGCCACCCCCAGCTATGGAAGCCCTTTTGAGACAAGGATGTCCTCCAGCCCAGTGGCAGTTGTCTCATCTCAGTCTCCCATGTGCTGGGATTACATGCTTGTGACACCCCACTGGAAAGTTACACGTTTTGTGGCTAGGACAGTAAGCACAAAAGCAGGTGTGTGTGTGTGTGTGTGTGTGTGTGTGTGTGTGTGTGTCTGGGGCCAAGCACCCCAAGGTCAGAGGGGAGGCAGAGGAGAGCTGTGCTACCTTGACAGTCCTCTTAGGATAGCTAGAGGAGAGACCAGCAGGGCAGATTAAAGAGGAATTCAAGACCTGAAGCTTAATATGGCTTTTTTATTCTCTCAGTTTCCAAAAGCTACTGTCATTAAAGATCAAGAACCAAATTTCAAATTTTACTGAAATTTCAAAGAAAACCACAGGCTTCTATTTCCCAGGGCATCAGCTAACATTTTTCCTATGACAGTTTTACGGAAAACATTTGAGAGAATTTGAAAAGAAGAAAGAAACTTTGTTTCTGCCCTTGAGCAGCTTAAAATTGACTCAGGTACAGCAGAATGCCTAAAAGGAGATGGGAATGGGCAGCAGTCAGGAACTCCCCACACACAACTAGGAACACAAGTAGGAAGGCTGCATGGAGGGCCGGGACGTGGCTCAGTGGCGAGTGCGGTCGGAGCATGTGCAACTCTGGGTTCCAGCCCTGCACCAGCAAAAAAAAAAAAGAAAGAAAGAAAAGAAAAGAGGCAAAGTTTTTGGTGTCAGGTTGGACTCTGAGGGCAACAGACCTGCCATTCTAGATGGTTGTTCTGACTCTGCTGTCCAGTGACCCAGAGAGGGACAGTTCGGGGCAGTTCTGTAATGATCAAAATTTAGGGGACAAGATGCTCTGCCACTTGGCCTAATGGTCCTCGAGAAGTCTCTGGCAAGTTGGGCCTGGTTGAGGCATGTGCTTGTAATCACAGCATTCTAGGAGGCTAAAGCAGGAGGATCACAAATTTGAGCCCAACCTGGGCAACTTAGAGACTTAGTAAGACTTTGTCTTAGGAGAGAAAAAGAGAAAGAGAAAGGAAGGAAAGAAGAAAGGAAGGAAGGAAAGAGGCATGGAGGGAGGGAGGAAAGGAAGGGAGGAAGAAAGGAGGGAAGAAAGACATAGGGAAAGGCTGGAGCGTAGCTTAGTGCAAAGGCTCTAGGTTTGATCATTAGTTATACATACACACACACACACACACACACAAGGTAAATGTAAAAATAAAAGATTTAAAAACATATATATTCGAGGCTAAGAATTTAGCTTAGTGGTTCCGGCGCCTGCTTTGCAAGGGCAAGGTCCGGTTCAATCCCCGGTAACCACATACAACGCCTGGCGCAATCAGTACCATACACCATAATGCTGGGCATGATGACTCATATCTGTAATCCCCGCACTCAGGAGGCAGAGGCAGGAGGATTGCTGTGAGTTCCAGGCTCGCCTGGGCTACATAGTGAGCTCAGGGCCAGCCTGAACTAAAAAGCGAGACCCTGTCTCAAAAAAAACAAACAACAGACAAAAATACATATTCATGTAATGTAATACTACAGTGTAGAAGAAAATGAACTATACATTGCATGGATCACTCTCCCAAGCATGATACAAACACACAGTAAAGTGCATTCTGTGGGTCCCATTTCTATAGATTACCAAATCAAACAATGCTGATTGACATTTTAGAAGTTAGGCAGGGCTGGAGGTGTGGCTCAGTGGTAGACCGCTTCTCTATCATGTGTGAAGCCCAGGCTCCATCTCAGCTGTGTGTGTGTGTGTGTGTGTGTGTGTGTGTGTGTGTGTGTGTGTGTGTAAGCAATGATGCTCTTTGGGGCTCTAGTACCTGGGAAGAGGTCAGAGGAGATTTCTGGGCTGCCAGTGAGAGCTTGTTCCCCTGTCTGAGTGTAGCTACTCTGTTTTACTAAAAAAGTAAATCAGCACAGAGCTCCTCTTCACCTAATGGGAAATGAAGTCTGAGGCCACAGGAGCACCTCCAGATACTTTGCAAAGAGATTTACACTGAGAACACAAAAGAGCAAACAAAGCCACCAGAGACTGAAGCATGGACAAGTTCAAGGTGGACCCAGGAAAATGAAGCCGAGTTCAGTGAGGTCAGAGACTGAGTAGCAGCTTTCAGAATGGTTAGCCCACTGAGCAGTGGTAGCTGCTCTGAAAGGTAGAAAGCCCCTTCGGTTCCAGGCCGGGATTGCTCACAGAGGACAGGCACCTTGTGCACTTTTGGAGCCAGAAGCCAAATTCCCCCAAGGAAGAGATGGCCTGAATCCCCACAGGCCCCACCAGTGCCCTGTTCTCCCAGCTTACAAGATGTAACCCTTGATACTGCCACCTTGAATTTTCAGAGAGTGGATTCCTTTGATTGGAATCACTCTGGGCAATGGTGATTAGATTCCATTAACTGTCAGAATCAATTGAATAGAGAGTGAGCTTTTCTTCCTGAAGGGGAAGGCCAGGTTCCAGTACTTGGCTGACTAGTGCCCTGGAGGAATTCATTGAAGGGAGGCCCGAAATGAGAAATCATCACTTTTTGAAAAGATACTTAGGAATCCCTCCCACATTATTCAAGGAGGGAAAGAGAAAGGCAGGATGGGACTAGGGAGCAAGGAGCTGGGAGGAAGAGCTGGAATCTTCTACCTCTTCTTCCCTGGCACCATTCATGAAACTATGCCCGGGACTACCAGTGAGACACACTGAAGAGCTAAGTTGTCTGCCGAGGCCCAGAGGTGACACCTGGGTCCTAAACCACTCTAGAAACACACTCGGCAAGGACCAGAGTGTGGTGGCACACACCCGTAAGTAATCCCAGCACTTGGGAGACTGAGGCAAGAGGATTGTTGTGAGTTGGATGCCAACCTGGACAGGACCTTGTCTCAAACAAAAGAGAAAGAAACAATATAAACAAACAAACAGACAAAAACTAAAAAGAAAAGTCAGCAAGGAAACTTGATGGGTCTGGAGTTTACTCTGTCTTTTGTTTCTGCACTCAAAACTCAGGCAGGAAGAAAGGCTATCACGGCGTTTCTCTCAGCACTGGGACAGCCTATGGCCCATCTTCCCAGATTTTCTGAGGTTGGCAGCAATGCCCAAGATATCTTTGGTGCCACTGTAAACCACCTCCACTTCAGGGATGCTAATGTATAATTATTGTGTGAGTTTGTCTAAATTTAATCTAAAACAGCTGGTAGTGGTGGCTCATGCTTGTAATGCTCCCTAGCATTTGGGAGACAGAGGCAGGAGGATTGCTGTGAGTTCAAGGCTGGCCTGGGCTACATAGCAAGTTCGAGGCCAGCCTGAACTTCAAAGGGTGACCCTGTGTCAAAAAAAAAAAAAAATCTAAAACAAAATTTCAACAAAAAAAGTTTGTTTGTTTGTTTGTTTGTTTTTTTAAGGTTTTTGGAGACAGGGTCTCGCTTTTGTGGTTCAGGCTGGCCCTGAGCTCAGCCTCCAACTCACATCACAGCAATCCTCCTGCCTCTGCCTCCCGAGTGCTGGGATTACAGGTGTGAGCCACCACGCCCGGCACTGTGGTATGTGGTACTGGTTGCTGCTGGGTGTGGGTCTCCACACCC
>PVIR01001465.1:12985-24508 GCA_004026965.1 Petromus typicus | reverse complement strand
ACAAAAAAAGTTTTATCAAATGTCATAGCTAGAGACCCATAATTTGGGTTTGGATCATCTGTTTTTCATCTTGTTTTGTTTTGCTTTTGAGACAGAGTCTTGCTTTGTAGTACAGGCTGGTCTTCTACTCAGTATATAGCCCAGGCTAGTCTTTAAATCCTGATAACCCTCCTGCTTCAGCCTCCCAAGGGCTGGGACTACAGGTGTGCCCCAGCACACAAAGTGGAACCATCTGTTTCTGGTTGGCATTACTCTCTCCCATAGTCACGTCCAGCTCCAGGTGACTCTGCAGTTATTTCCCAGAGGTGATGCACACCACCCCAGAGGCAGGCCACCCTGGAGCGTGCATGGAAGTAATAGGGTTATGGGCTGAAGCCCAGGACAAAGTGTCATTGTGTTGGCACTCTCTGCTCATGCTTTTGCCGTCGCTGTGAGAAGGCCATGTCCCAGGTGGCCCACTCATCCCACAGATGAGGCACACATTGAGCAGGCCAGGCACCGTCAACCCAGATATAGTCTCTCTGAGTGCAGCCTATGTGGGCCAGCCTGGGGGATCCACACAGAAAGTGAATGTGTGTCGAGGTTTTGGGTGGGTTGTTCCACAGAGTTACTGTGACATAAGCTCATGGAATGCCACAGAGCACATTTGTCAACCTCAGACTGTGGGTGTTCTGTGTACAGCTAAAGCAGCACTCTCTCTTGCAGGCCCCGCACCCTTCTGCATTCTTCTGCAGGTATCACAACTGACGTCTATCTTTTTTGCTTATGCATTTATTCACTTTCTCTCCATTATAAAATGTAATTTTATGATGTTCAAGATACTCTTCACTGCCCGAAGCATGGGAAGGCATGTGGTGGGTGTTAAATGAGTTAATGTACCTCTTATCTAATGTATATTCCTTTCCGAAGTTCAATAATTTTGCAATAGACAAAGTTGAAGAAAAGTTTTTTTTTTTTTTTTTTGAGACAGGTCCCAAAAGGCTGTGAACTCACTATGTAGCTCAAGCTAGGCTCAAACTCACAGCAATCCTCCTGCCTCTGTCTCCCAAGTGTTAGGATTACAGGCGTGAGCCACTATGCCAGGCTGAAGAAGAAAATTTAACATGTTTTTTTTCCCTCTGCAGTAATAGAAGTTGAACTCAGGACCTTGCACAACTAGGCAAGTGCCCTAGCACACAGCTACATTCCTGGGCACTTCCTAAACATTACTTTGAGGGGCCGGGGACTTAGCTCTGTGGTTCTGGTGTCTGCCTGGCAAGCACAGGGTCTCAAGTCTGATTCCTGGTAACCACATACCATAATGCTGGGTGTGGTGACTCATGCCTGTAAACCCAGCGCTGATAACCACATATCACAGTGCCCGGCATAGAGGCTCACGGCTGTAATCCCAGCACTTGAGAGGCAGAGGCAGGAGGATTGCTATGAGTTCAAGGTTCACCTGGGCTACATGGTGAGTTCAGGGCCAGTGTGAACTACAAAGCGAGACCCTGTCTCAAAAAGAATCCAAATAACAATAACAAAAACATTAGTTCGAGACACAGTCTTGCTAAATTACGCAGGCTGGCCTCAAACTTTGGATCCTCCTGCCTCAGCACTCCCAGAGTGCCAGGATCACAGCTAATTTGGTTTTAAGCGACAGGATCTTCCCGTGTTGTCCAGGCTGGCCCATAACTCCTGGGCTCAAGCAAACCTCTTACCTCAGCCTCTCAAACAAGCAGCTGGGACTACAAGCATGAGAAAACATTTTGTGGGGAAAAATTGGAACTCTCCAAATGGTGCCCCTGATGAAGGATGAGCCTTTAGCTGCAAGGGTGCACTCATAGCGGGGGGATTCCTCTGGAAAGCATGCTCAGTCTCCAGCGCTCTCCTGTCCAACCTGAACACAGCTAAACAACTGGGCATTGTCTCGGGGCCTGTCCTCAACCTTACAGCCTTTCTCTGTGTATCAGTTCACTTCGCATGAGCAAGGGAGAGAACTTCAAAGGGACTTAGGTGGCTTCCAAGAGCTGTCAGAACGTTTAGCTCTCTGGCATTGTGCCGGCATCACACGTTAATTAAATTATATGGCAGAAACACCACAATGTCAAGGTCAGATATTACAGTCGTCAGAGCCCAACATTAGGCACAATGTTTTATAGCATGGAGCAAAGTATGCCTTTAAACAAATTCCAAATTCCTTTCTCTTTCCCAAGGCCTCTCTCGCCTCTGGGTCCCTTTCTCTCTCTGCTCCTGACAACTTTGTGGGTGGTACAAAGCCCTCTCTGGCTTGCCTGCCACTGGGAGGTTTTGCGGACCATCCCTCTTTGCTCCACTCCATTTGACCCTGGACTTGAGCTGAGGTTCACCCTGAGGGAGAAGCACGTTCCCCCTGGGTCTGTGTGTAAAGCGGGCACTGGTTCCATCTTCTAAGATGGTTCTATGCATGGCTGCAACTGTCCAGGCTGGCAAACAGGAGGTGGTGTGTGCCTGTAAGCCCAGCACTCGAGAGGCTGGGACACAAAGGTCATCGGGAGTTCAAGACCAGCCAGAACTACACAGCGAAACCCCTTATCAAAAACACAAAAAGGGAGGGGGCGCTCCAGATGTATATATGTGTGTGTTTGCTTACGCATGCTTCTGCGGCCCTGGGGATGGACCTGCAACCAAGCACGTACTCTACTGGCCCTTCCAAATATCTTAAACAAGCAAGGCTGAGGCTGGGGTGTAGCTCAGTGGTACAATGTTTGACTAACATGCACAAATCTCTGGATTCAATTCCCCAGGGCCACACACACACACACACACACACACACACACACAGAGACAAAAAAATTTTTTTATTTTAAAGCAGCATGGCTAGACCAGGTGTGCTGGTGTACACCTGGAACCTGAGGTGGAAAGGTCCAAGTCTGAGCCCAGCCTGGGCAACTTGGTAAGATGTCTCCAAATAAAAAATAAGAAGAGCTAGGAATTTAGTTGAGTACATAGGGCCTGGGTTCAATCTCCAGTACTCCAAAAATAACTAGCATAATAAATAAATAACCTAATAAATAAATAAACAGCATGGCTAGAAACTCCAAGTGTGTGAAACTGTGCCCGAGAATCGAGAATCCCCTGCCACTTCTATGCTTGGTGTGAGGAAGCCACGTTCCTGGATTCCTCTGATCTCTTGAGTTACCGGTGAAGACCCCACAGCCACTAAATGGGGATAAGGCAGGGCCCAAATGACCGTCATGCAATCAGCAAGGTTAATACTAGATATGTTTTGGGTTGTTTTGTTTTTGTTTTTTGTGGTACTGGAGATTGAACTCAGGACCTTGCCCTTGCCAGGCAGGAGCAGTGCCACTGAGCTATATCCCAGGCCAATACCAGATAAATTAAGTTTCAAGTCTCTCCAACACCTAATGAGCACTTACTTTCTGTATGCTGGGTACCACTTTAGTGGCTTTCTACTGCCTAACCAATTTAACCCTCCTAACTTTATGCAGGAGATTGGGCAGAGCCATCACCAAGGTGCTGTAGCACATCCTGGCAGAGCAGGTCTGGGGCCCTGGCAGCCACCCCACTCAAGGCACGATAAGGTGCTGGCGCTGAGCAGAAGGGTGACTAACCAGCCAGCAGCATGTCTACAGGGGGGAGTATTCCTGAGGAATATTTTAAGACAAAGTTAAGCTAATTCAGATCTTTGGAGGGGTTCTGAATTCTGTCTAAAGGTAGGTGTATTGAATAAATACAGTGCTTTTGAAAATTGCCCTTTGAATATGGGTGTTCATTCAATTTTTCTGTGGGTCTGGGTTTTTTAAAGATAAATTTTTTAAAAAATCAGTCTTAATAGACTATCTTAAGAAGGGTAAAAGAGAGACTGTGAGCAGTTTCTGCAGAGATAAACTGACCAACACAAGGGGATGGGAGAGGCTTACTTTCTCCCCAGCACCTTGTGACATCTTTAGGATTTTCTGCCACTGCAGGTGTCACACATGACATCTGTTATGAGCATGACACAGTCATCTGGGTGGGGCCAGCCTTCAAGTCCCCATTCAGCAGTTCAGGCAGCCACTTGAAGTTTGAGGGAGTTTCCGATGAGCCAGCTGTAAGTGGAATGTGGGCAGAAACACACCATCGGACTCTGGCTTTTAAAATACATTCCTGGCCAGCTCTGATGGTGTGCACGGTGATCCTGATGCTCAGGTGGCTGAGGCAGGAAGATTGTTCTTTTGAGGTCAGCCTGAGTATTTTAGGGAGAACTTATCTCAATATAAAACAAGAAGAAATTAAAAGGGATTGGGAGGAAGCTCAGTGATAAATCATCCCTAGGTTCTATTCTCACTGTCAAAAACAAAATAGAAGTATTTCTAGGCCAGGGATTTAGTTCAGTGGTTCTGGTGTCTGCCTTGGAATCACAAGGTCCCGAGTTCGATCCCTGGTAACCACATACAACAATGCTGGGCATGGAGATTCACGCCCGCCAGCACTCAGTACTACATACCACAATGCTGGGCATGGTGGCTCACACCTGTCATCCCAGCACTCAGGAAGCAGAAGCAGGAGGATTGCTGAGTTCAAGGCTGAGCTCAGGACCAGCCTGAACTACAAAGCAAGACCCTGTCTCAAAAAAAAAAACAAACAAAACTATTTCTAGCTAGGTGTGGTTGCCCTGCAGTCTCAGCTACTCAGGAGGCTGAGGGAGCAGGATTGCTTGAGTCCAGGAGTTCAAGGCCAACCTGGAAAACACAGGCCATCTCACATGGATACATGTAGCCCTCCCTCCCTGGAAATAAAAGCAAGGACAGTGCTTTTTCCTGGCCTTATAGTGTGAGTGTGCTGAGTTTTCTGTTCCTTTGGGCTTTTTTTCTCTCTCAAGACACTAAACTCTCTAAGAAGAAATCTGGATTCTGGCGACCTGGGGTCTCCCCCAGCTACCCCCAACAGCTATCAGCACAGTGTAGGACAGACAAGAGGGACCTGAGTGAAAGCCTGTTGAAAGAATGTGCCATGCTTGCCATTCATGGAGAACCATATATGTGGGGCGCGTGGATGTCACACAACAAGTGAACAGTGCTTCCCAGCCTTGATACGTATGCAATGCAATCACAATTTTGTGATGAACAGTTACCAGACATAGTGGTGCACACCGGTGATTTCAGCACTCAGGAGGCTGAGGCAGGAGGATCACCATGAGTTTGAGGCAAGTGTGAGCTACACTGTGGGTTCAAGACCAGCCTCTATAGCAAGATCGTGTCTCCACACACACACACAAAAGGATGAATAATGACTCTGTATTACAGTGTCTAATATGGCTGCTCAAGGCCTCAAGTTAGCAGACAGTGAACTAGGCACTCTTCAGTGCACCAGGCCACTGGAAGCGCCTAGGAGATCCCGGGCTTGGCCTGCTGGCAGCCCACTCACTTTGGGGCAGCTGGGAGTTAAAAGATTTGAAGGCTGCTCACTGACTCTGGAAACTGCCACCTAAACTTGAATAGGAGAGGATGACCTGAGAGGGCTAGCTAGGGTGGCAGGCTTCTCTGGGCTTGAGCTAGCCAGGGCATGTGCCCAAGTTTGGGGGCAATGGGGCCTGAGCGGTGGGCTAGAGAAGACACGCTGTCAGCTCTGGCTGGCGCCAAGCCAGGAAGTCTGACTGAACGTGGGCCAGCCCTGTTGGCCCACAGACTCTGTAAGCTGAACTGCCCGGCTCCTCAGCCCCTTTGTTTTCACTTCCCCACAGCTCTCCCTTAGTGTTTAGGAATGTGCTTTGAAGGCTCCAGCCTGTTTCGCCTCTGCTCAGAGAAGAAGCCGAGAGCAGAGTCTGGTCCCAGGCCAGATGGCTAGAGGGAGGGCACCTGTGATCACACTGAGAGTGCCTCATGGGGCAGGTGGAATCCGGGGGCCACAGCGGCACTTGAGCCTGCCCCCTTCTCTGCTGGGAGAGCTGCTGGCTCCCCTCACGGTGCTAAACCTGGGAGATTCTCAAGTTTGTTTTGCTCAGGGATGTGGTATTCCCTTACCAGCTTCCCCAGAGAGCCTGCGTTTGTCCAGGAGCTTTTGGGGATAAACTACACTCTTCTGTCTGTCCAGGGCAAGAGAGAACCACAGTGCGTGTTCTACTAGAAAAGTTGCCTCCTCCATTTGCATCAGAATGATCTTCCTGGCCAGCCTTGGGAAAGGAAGTCCTGCACTCTGAGGAAAGGGAAGTGAAGGTCCTCAGCCAGATGGCCTTACCCGCCATACTGGGAGAGCGACCTCCAAGCCTCAGGCAAGGGGTGGCTTGCAGCAGGCTGGCCACTGGCCTCAATACCTTCTTGTAAACCGCACCAGTACAAGTTGTACCCTAGCTGATTATAGTACACATATTTGTAGTCCTAGCTACTTGGGTAGCTGAGGCACGAGGATCATAAAAGTTCCAGTCCTTGCCTGAAAAAAAAAAAGAAAAAGAAAGAAAGAAAGAAAGAAAGAAAGAAAGAAAGAAAGAAAGAAAGAAAAAAGAAAAGAAAGAAAGAAAGAAGGAAGGAAGGAAAGAAAGAAAGAAAGAAAGAAAGAAAGAAAGAAAGAAAGAAAGGAAAGAAAAGAAAAGAAAAGAAGGAAAGAAAGTCAGGCATGGTAGTACATGCCTGCAATCCCAGTACTCAGGAGGCTGAGGTAGGAAGATCATTTCAAGTTGGAGACCAGCCTGGGCTACACAATAAGTTCAATTCCAACATGGACTACATAGCAAAACCTTATCTCAAAAAAAAAAAAAAAAAAAAAAAAGAGGAGATAGCTCAGTGGTATAGCTTCCTAGGATTGCATCCAATATGGGGGAAAAAAAAGTGGGGACAGTTGGCTTTCTTCTCCCTGTCTTGTCCCCTAGCCTCTCACTCACTGTCTTTTATGGCCTTTGTTATCAGGTACTTGGTCCTTGAAAGCCTCACAGCACTGTCCCTCCTCCCCACAAGCTAAGCCCACACTATGAGTGCTTAATAAATGCTGAATGACTAAAATACCACACTGCTTGGGGACAAAGAGCAGTACCCTGGCTCTTTCTCTAACCAGAAGTCCCTTTCCTTCCCTGCCTCTGTTTGCTGAAGCTGGGAGCTCTTGGTTCCTTTTTTTTTCTTTTTACATAGTCCTGGGGCTGGAACCCAGAGCCTCCTGCCTGCTAAATACGTGCTCTGCCACTGAGCTACATCCATAGTCTTTTAATTTTTTATTTGAGCTAAGCTGCCCAGGCTGACCTTCAATTTGAGATTCTCCTGCCTCAGCCTCCCGGGTAGCTAGAATTATGGATGTGTACCACACCATCTGATTCTGGTCTTGCCTTTGCCACTAATATGTCACTCTGAGTAAAGAGTTTTCACTTTCTGAACCATTTTCTTCCACTGGTTGAAATGAAGTCTTAGTCAAAGTCCCAGGGGCGCTTCTATGAGATATGTGTACACCGTCATGGGCTGGCTGTCGCTGTACAGCCAGCTTAGGTCATTCTGATCCTGCTTAGGCCCAGATCTTCAGCACATGGTTCTCTCTTGTTCCTCCACTGTCTGTTTCGCTCCACAACACACCTAGTCCTTGGGCTCTTGACATATCTGTCCCCACAGCCATTTATACAGCCGCAGCTCCTGTGTGGGAGGCGTCCATGGCACATGAGCAATAACTTCAACACCACAAGGGCACCCGGGTCATTTTCTGCAGCCAGCATCATCTGGAACTACGGTAGCACTCCGTCCTCCCTGCTTAGATATAGGGTGCCATGGGGTCCCCCCATTTCCATTTTTTCTTGGTTTAAGCCCCAGCCTTAATGTGCACGGCAAGGCCCTGTGTAAGGAAAACAAAAGTACAATCCATCCATCGGAGGGATTCCTTCCCATGGATCTCAGAAGTCGCTTTCTCTGCCTGCGTAATGAAGGCCTTTTCCTCCCTGCTTCCTCTCAGCCTATGACATATATTTAGTGCACATTGCCCTGGTTAGAGTTTAATTAGATACCAGTGCACCCAGGGGCTAAACCCAAGGACCCCTCTCCGGTTGAGCAAATGGGACCCAGGCCCAATGCAGGAGCCTGCAGCCTGCCTCCTTCGGCTGGAAAGTGACGGCTGCCAGCAGGTAGAGGAGATTGTCCATTCTCAGCTAATGATCGCCTTAGGCGCCAAGTGATGGAAAATCCAGGCGGGCTGGGGAGCTACAGGGTGCAGCGGGGGACAATTGTATGGACCAGTTTAACAGGGCAGCTCGGGCGGGGAGGGATGGCAGAAGGAATGCTATGTACATGTGCATGTGGTATGTGGTGTGTGTGTGTGTGTGTGTGTGTATGCGTGTGTATGTATGTATGTGTGAGATGCCTGGTCTCCTTTCTCTCCACAGCCTCCCTGCCACCTTTCCTTCACTCTTGCTCTCGCTTTTGGTTTTCTGTTCTGTTTCTAGCCCACGCAAGTTGAAATTAGAAAGGTCTCTGAATTCATTTATTTGTTTTAATAAGGACAGCATTTTAAAGCGGCATATTTGCAGCAACTGAGTGTTAAACTAAACACCACACCAACTAAATGTGTTAGGGGGAAATGAAAAGTCAGTTTACAAGAAACATATAATTAACACGTTCTTTGACTTTTCCTAAGCCTTTGTCTGGTTCAGGACAAGACAGAGGAACCGTAATCAACTTTAATAAAACGAAAGATTGTATCCAGCCAAAAGAGGAACAAAAAAGTTTGGAGTTGTAAACAAAGGCCAAAGAGAGAATTCTTGAGTTGTAACAAATATATTAAAAAATATATCTTTTGTTTCCTTCTCTTCAGTGAACAGCCACGTTCTCCCGGCCAACAGGAAGGCACCAGAGGCCAAAGCTTGTCCTGTACCTGTTAACATAGAAGGGAGCTGAGACCCAGAGAGGGCAGGGAGGTGGCACAAGGTGCCCTCAGGAGATGTGTGGGAGTTTCAGGTGGCTGATAAATCCAGGCTAATGGAAATTGCTATTGCACAACACAGGCGTCTTCTCGTGGCCTGACTTCCAATAAACCACTCCTCACCCCTTGGAGAAAGTGAAATAAGACATTAGACTTTCAATAATCTCATATGATGATGATCAATCAAAAACGGAGAGGAGAAGGCCAATTTATAGAAATTGTATCTGCTTCACTGAGCCGCTGGAACCAGGGAGCTGAAAGGAGCGCGGTGCTGGGGCCTTTGATCTGTGAAGTTGCCACAAAGTGACAACCAAAAAACACTGCTCATACACATGGGGTCTTTTCAAAGGGAGAGGGGTGCTCTGCAGACGCCTGTGCTGAGGGCATCACTGTAGGGACCTGCAGAAAGCCTAAAGCCCACGTTTAGGCCACATCAAAGCAATTTATTTCCATTATCTGTTGGCTATTTTCAGGTGGAGTAACCATCTTTCCTACTGGTTTTATCATGGATGAACTTTATTTATTGAATTAACTTTTAATGGACCCTCCACTTTGTTCCTCAGAGTTAGCTTCTAAGACTAGGCCTTTTTTAGCCAGGCCCCCATTTAGTCTTTGTGATGGCTTCCTTTTTTGCCCCCCCATCCCAATCCTGGTGGTGAAGAGCTCTCCGTTAACTCCTTGCCTGCTGGTGTCTTTTTTCTGTCGCTACTAATCATCTCCTTTTGATCACTGCCAAGTTCTCAGGTTGAAAGAAGGAAAAAGGACCTCTTGACCATTCTAGCTAGCTTTCCACATGAGCCTGAAAATGTCGACAAATTTGAAACATCTGCCGGGCTGCCTTGGTCTGATTGCTAAAATATGCCGACCTCAAGCCCCCTCCCCCGCCCCTTTTAATCTGTTTCATATTCACAAATTAAGCATTTAGTCTGGGTAATAAATCAGGGCGGTTTACGAGGCTCACACGAGACAAACAAGCGAGAAGGGCGCAACACAGGCCCCTGGAAGCGGAGTGCATGGAGCTGCCAGGACCTGGGCGCTCCACGCGCTGGAACGCTGAGAACAACCTTGGCGCGCCCCGACACGCCGCCGGCGCCCACATTTTGGCCTGGCCCAGAGCGGGCAAGATGGAAAGGGCAAAGGAGCAGCCCTGGCCTGAGCCCACACCCCTCTAACCTCGGGCGAGAACCCCAGGCACCTGGCCCGCCCTAGCTCTGGGCAACTGGGCGCCCCCCCCCCCTTGAGGGAACCGCGGACTGGCAGAGGCGACCCTCTCACCCTGTACACACCCTGCGGTGGGTGCATTAAGCTTCTCCGCCCGGCGAAGGCTGGATCCCCTCCCCCACCCCTCCCATCCGGCTGGGCTCAGCCTTAAAGATCCCAGGCCCAAACTCGTCAAAGAAGGGAAGATTTACCTCCACATCCACGTGTGACCTCCGCTAAGCCTGGGCGCCACCCTCCCCAAGCACCAGTCTCTCCGCTGCCTCTTGCCAGGTTTCGGTCTCAGCAGCCACAATGTTACTTTCACATTCAAGCGCTGGATTGGGGGTGGGGGGCGCGTTTAGAGTGGATCAAAGCTTACGAGGGACTCGGGCAGGGGAGCAAAGGCCCACACCTCTCAGAGGAAGAAACCCTAGGCCAAGGCTTTAGTGACCACCCAAACTCAGGGGCTGCAATCTGTTCGTTTTTCGCCTTCCCCTGGGCATCAGCGAGAATCAGACCTGGACCGCCAGTCTCGAGCTTGTCCCGGCCCAGGACCTTGAGAGACACCTCGAAGTGGTAGTGGTGGTAGTGTGGTTACCACGACTGGGCCTCTATCGTCTTGCTATGGTCAAGTTCCCCATCGACGGGTGTGCCCCATGCTAACGTGGGACGCAACTGCGGAGAGAAGACCGGCGGGAAATCGGGAAGCTTGAACAAGCAGTCCACCCCGGACCCAGGAAGAGGCATAGGAACAATTCCCCAACCCGCAACACAGTACACACGTCGCCTTTCCTCTTCCCCTAGCACACATTCCAACTGCGAAAGCCATTACTGCCGACGCGCGAGAGACTTTTTAAATATTTACAGCCCGCTCTCCGCACGGTAGCCTGATCCATCTTGTGGGCGCGGAGGCGGGGCGCGGGGCTCCGCTCAGGCGGAGGCGCGGAGCTCGGGCGGGGGGATGCCAGCCGCCTCCCCTCGCGGCCCCCGGGTCCTCCTGGAGCCCCCACCTCGCCCCCACCCAGGTGGGGTGGAGACCCAAGACTGCAGGCGGTGCACCCCGAGCCCTACCAGGGCCTGAGCGGGTGGGGGACAGCGTCCGGGAGGAGGGAGGGCCGGGAGGCTGATTTAAAGGTTCTCACCGGGAAGCGAGCGAGGCACAGACCTGAGAGCCGCCGCGCGGTGAAATCCGAGGAGCTCTCTTGGCGAGGAGGGGCTGTCAGAGGCCATTTATCTCTCGCCAGAGTGGAGGCTCGGCTCCCACACCGCCCGCGAGTAACAATGGCAGCGAGCAGCAGCTCTGCACGCGCTTCAGTGCATGAATGGATTGCGGAAGATGCCTGCGCTCCGCTCCGCTCCGGCAGCTCTCCGCGCGCCCCCTCCTCGCCCGCCCGCCGCCGCCCCCGCCCCCGCCCCACGGCCACTCAGGCCAGCGCGGGCTCCTAGCACTTCGGGGTTCCAAAGTTGGGCTCCGCGGGG